>MJUU01051579.1:136906-173354 GCA_002080025.1 Modiolus philippinarum | reverse complement strand
CGAAAAAAATATCAGGACAAGAGGAAGCTGAAAAAAAACCAGGATGACATATATGAAGCAAAATTTCTGGCTAGGACCGAAAAAAAATGACAGGATTTCTTTGAGTGAGAAAAAAATTGTCAGGCTCAAACATTGCGCGAAAAAAATACCCAGGATCAGATGTTCCTTCCTTGCCGCCACCCCCCCTCATAAAAATCAAATGGTTGCTCCCTTAGATAAAACAATAAGGAACATCTTTTTCTCTAATTTCTAGCAAATATAAACACCCCCTGACTAGTTGGTTATCGAAATGATAATCAACATGGGTATTATTTGATCTCAGCTGGCGATTGGTCAATCTTGTAAATGTCTCGTGTCAGTTTCTAGAAATAGTGCAACCGGATGTTGATGAAATTAACACCTCCATCATTGTCTTGCGAAACGGTTTTTGCATTTTTATGACTAGATAACTCAATTTAATGATAATTTGACATTTTTATCAAAAATATTGTATTCAACACCCCTTTCAATGAATGGCGCAATGATACACATAACAACGATGATAGCAACAAAATGGCGGTATACTTAAGACTGGAGACTACGGGGATCGCTTTACTTCAAATAAATTGAGTAACATTGTTTTCCGGTTTATTACGATAATTTCTCACATCTCCATAGTTAAATTTTCACATTTTAAAGTATTGGGTGAACATCGAACTTTAAAATGTGAAAATTTAACTATCACGATATGAGAAATATACGTACTAAACTGGAAACAATGTTAGAGACTATATATATATATCACTCAAAGGACTTAAAAGAAAAGCAAAAATTATCTAAAGGCCAGAGCTTTGAATTATATATATATTACATCTGTTAACAACAGCATCCAACATGTAGCTCTCAATATTTTGTATAAACATTCGTAGTTTAGTCTTTGTAAATAGGTTGTTTGATTGTTTCTACTTTTTTTATTGTGTTTTGAAGAAGAGACGGACAGGTCTCGAAATATCAACTGTATTTTTGTGTGCTATTTACTTTGTTCATTTTGAAGTTTATAATCAGGTCACATTGTATGTATCCGATTGGATCTAGCACAACGGTAGTATTGGTGTTGTTGCTTTGTTTTAGGTTTTTTATATATATATATATATATATATATATATATATATATAATTCAAAGCTCTGGCCTTTAGATAATTTTTGCTTTTCTTTTAAGTCCTTTGAGTGATTTGTTCTCTATTAACTCTTTCATGCGTTTCTAAAATGGTCTTTCAAATGTTTGTTTATTATTTGCAAATGAAGAGACATAAGTTGTCGAATGGTCTTCCATAAAACTGAAATTACCTGTAATTTTTTTTTCGTTTTTCTCTACACAATTTTTTTTTTGACTATCAAAACAAAATCTTGCCAAAGCCAGAAAAGTTACTTTAAACGGGAATAGAATTATAACAACCATTTGAGAGAGCACATTCATATACTAGTACTTTTATTTTGAGCAAATAAAGGGATATAGGATTATACCTTTCATTGCACATTGTATTTGCTATAACCCTAATGGGTTTAGGTCTGTCTTTTGCAAAATAAAGTAATAAAGTAATTAAACCTTTATCCGGTCTTCACTGAAAAGACAAAATTTTCGATTTCTTTCATTATATCTGCACTAAAGAGAAATGAGTGAATTTTAATTGTTGACCTTGTTGAAATGGTAAGGAGTATCTCCATCATCCAAAGCCCTGTGCTTAGCTGATTTTGAGTTTCAATTTAGATCTTTTTTATATTTTGTTTTCTATCAGCTTTTATGTACATCTTTCGATTTTTTTTATTATATCTGCACTAAGAGAAATGAGTGAATTCTAATTGTTGACCTTGTTGAAATGGTCATTGTTTAAAAGTAAGGAGTATCTCCATCATGCAAAGCCCTGTGCTTAGCTGATTTTGAGTTTCAATTTACATCTTTTTTATATTTTGTTTTCTATCAGCTTTTATGTACATCTTTCGATTTCTTTTATTATATCTGCACTAAAGAGAAATGAGTGAATTCTAATTGTTGACCTTGTTGAAATGGTCATTGTTTAAAAGTAAGGAGTATCTCCATCATGCAAAGCCCTGTGCTTAGCTGTTTTTGAGTTCCAATTTAGATCTTTTTTATATTTTGTTTTCTGTCAGTTTTTATATACATCTTTTGATTTCTTTTATTATATCTGCACTAAAGAGAAATGAGTGAATTTTAATTGTCGACCTTGTTGAAATGGTCATATTTACTTATTTTTTAGTTACATATAGAAAGAGATATCATTGTTATAAAGTCTTTGAATAACGCTTGAGCATACATTTATTTTGAAATTTCAAAGCTTGAAATAAACTTTTAATTAGAATTGTCATTTTTAAGTATAAGATAGCAAAATTTGAAGTTATTTCAACAATCAATTTCAGTTTAATAACACTTGCCCTGCTTTTCTGGGTGTTTACTGCACAAGAATGTAATAGAAACGTAAATTTATGTTGTTTTTAGAACCTTTGTAAAGATATGTTTATATAAATCGCCAACTTTGACTACAGTTTATTTTTTCTTCGATTTTACGTGTGAGGTACAAGCTTTTGTATTAATAACAATGAAGGGCACATGTCTTCCGCATACAAACAAGCACATGTGGTAACAGGTGTAGACATCAACATAAACATGTGTATTCGATTCAACACTTAATACGTTTTACACGGTATAATAAATATTATGACATGTTTAGTAACTGTAATCTATATTATATATATAATTTTTTTAGATGTAGGAGACGAAGTTTATAGGACGTATGTACTTTCACAAAGGATGAAAGTCCTCTACTGGCATTCTTTTTCTTCATAAAAAAATCAAAATATTGTTAATAGTAACTAAATAAGGCGAAGTTCTTAAGACCTGCATTATAGAATTGTCAAGTTGTACCAGGGCAGAATACTATGCCAATAGAATAAAAAGGATAACAGGAAACACCTAGAAGGGCTGCAAAACAAAGTCATATGCCACAATCTACCAAGGAACTGCACAAGAGAAAAACAGCAAATAATAAAAGACAAATGTAAACAACGATAGGAACTCGGGACAGCCGGTCTTGGAACATGCACCAGCAAAAGCTAGCAGTAGGGTTAAACTGATTTATGGGTACCAAAATCTCACCTTTTTCTGTCCCGTTCCCTAAAAGTATAAGAAACATACCAATAAAGCCAAAAGTCTACTACATTTTGTAACTCCATGACCAAAATCTTGAAACAAGTTCTCCGTTTTTGTACAGTTAAAGGTGCATAACATTTTCCCCATGTAGTATCAACTTTGTCATGATGCAACTATTTTGTTACACTTGATGTTTTTTTTTTTCAAATGTCATGACAATGGATTTAAATTACTATGAGGTATGAGCATAGTTCATTGTTGAAGGCCTCATGGTGACTTCAAGATGAAGAACAACACTAAAAGCGTTGGTCCATTGCTTGTTTTTTTTGGCATGTATTTAGTTTCTACAAATGGTCAATGCAATGAACATCTAGTGTCTTAGTCAGTGCAGATCAAATCCAACATTTGGAATCAAACATATGTTTAGAATTTGTTCGATTTTACCCTTACACCTCTCAATAAAGTCTAGGCTTATTCGATTTTTAGCTTTATAAAGTGAAACACGCACATATTCCTGTGGTTTTCCATCAAATGTAGTTCTCATGACAGTCTTTTTGAAACTTCTGTTAACAAAACCCTTTCCTGTTCCCCGGATTCGGATGAAAAGGGAATAATAAGAGTCCAGTCTGAGTTTGATAAGTCGAAATTTGTTGTAGGTCAGAGTTGGTCCAAACTTACTAATTTAAAATTTGTTTTAAACAACGACAGTAGAATATCGAAGGAACAAGGGAAGCGATGACTACAAAAATTGCAGTCCACAGACATGGCAAAAACGGATTAAAACAAAGAAAAAACAAGGACGTGAGACAGCTACAATGTACGGAACTAAAAAGATAACATTAAGAACTAAGGCACTCATAGTGTGAACTCCCATGAAAACCGGGAGTGCTCCGGAAGGGTAGGCATGTCCTGCCTCGCTAGCGACACGCGTCACACTATCAGTGAGGTATTTAGTGTTTTGAAAGGTCTGTTTGGTAGCGAATTGGTAAATGTCATTTTCTAACCTTTAGACGAAAAAAAAACAATGAAATTCATGGAACAAGTTACTTCTCTAACCCTCAAACAGTACCATGGTGAAATTTTGAAAAGCTTTGTGTAAATCTATAGTATTGATACAATCAATTAAATAACCAAGTACTGGAGTAACTGTAATTTCTACAGATGACCGTTCTCTTTAGTGCAGATCAAATCAAAACACTTGGAAGTCCTTAACACAAAAGAAAAGCAGATAGAGGACCAAATACCAGTTAGATGAAAAGGAAAAGCCAGAATCGCCTAAAGACCTAAAGACAGTAAAGGTTTTTGTAAACGTAGGAGTGTTAACTTCTTTCTGGCTTATTTATTTGCTTTTATTTCCGTCTTTTACCGTACTCAGCTTTAGCTTTCAATCGGCAAACCTCGGCCGAACTCGCTGCTCTCCTTCAAACGGAGAAACGGAATCGGCCGAGTTGTGACGAGTGCTTTAGCTTTAAGTCTGATGCAAGTGCATTGTGGGTAGGACGCACAGATGTTTCCATTGGTTAAGAGTGAAATTGATAAAACGTCAGGGGTTGTCAGTTCACCAAAACGTCGCCCGAAGATATGAAGATACTAAATTAATAGTACCCTCGGTATTTTGTTTTCTATCACCACTGGATCCATGCCTCTGCTAGTTCCCCGTAGATATTCACCAACTAATCAATAACTTGATGGCTGCCCCGAAAATCGGTTTTATATTTGTATTTGTCAGATAATTTTGTTTAAAAATAAGGAGTATATATGCAAAAGTTTTGCCTTAAACTGAATGTTTACTTTCATTTAGATGATTTATATGATTCTGTTGGTTCCGTTTTCAAAAAATTTTGATTTGATCTGTACAGAGAAACATAAGTTGTCGAAATAGTCATTTGCAGAAACTTAATTTACAGTATACGTGTATCGTGATTTAAATAATAATCAAGTCTTGTGACGAAAAGTACCAGTAGTTTTTTCTCTTATGACCCTGTGCTCTTCGTGTTGCACGCAAGTGTACTTTTCTTTGGAAATGGGGTGGGTGATACGTGCGGGGTTCTTGGACAGTTTCGAATAATTGCAGCATAATATATACTAGTATTATAAATTTTATACAAGAAACATTCTAAATGTTCAGCTTAGGACCAAGCAAGAAAAGTAAATGGACTTACATGAAGTCAAGGGCAAATTTGCTTAAGAGAGCTAAAAATATAAATTCCAACCACGTTCATTTCTATATTTAAACATTATTTTCTGTTGTTTACAAACAAGCTAAAACTATTTTAGTCTTTAACAGGAAATTCTTAAATATTTGCGTGATTGCTATATAATCAACACTATTTATTTTTAGATACTATTTCGTCTGATCCGATGTTTAAACGTAAACTCGATCGATATCGACTCCTAGAAAAGACAAGATGCAATAATAACGCATGCGCAGTACGCAAACTAATCAAGGTATCGCACACCAGAGACATGATTTGCGTCAGATGTTGCCGTGAAAGGAAAAATCGATAAATATAAAGAGAGAGTTTAGACGTCATAGCGTAGCTATATCAGAACAGCTGTGACGCGACAACACACTACCATATATGGGCAATACTCGATGTTTCATCAGAGTATGTTTGACGTCAGAGGTGATGTGACGAAATGTTTTAATCCTTATTTGGATAATTACTGTGTCCAGATATAGATTGTATATTGCTATATTGCATGATAAGACTATATTTAGTTAGGTCGGTGGGATTAAATAATAAGGCATTAAAAGGCGAATTGTAAGACTAAATTAATCTTGGAAGAAGAGACTATTTTCAGATTTTAATGTCATCTTTGTCTAATTATTCCCTTGGGTACGTGTTTGTAAGTGTTATTCTGTGTAAACAAAAAGATAAAACTTTAAAGGTATACATATGATATCAGATTTAGACTGATATCGGTGGATTTAGTAAGGTTGTGTTACGTAGTCGATTATTAATCCCTTAAGACAGTCACATTATTATGAAATTTCACTTAAATGGCAATAAAGTGGAGGGCGGGAATAAATGTTAATAAGAAATCAACACACAAGAAAAGGATAATCCTCGCAATAAAATTCTTAATCAGACTTTTGATGACCTTCAGTCACACATCAAACCACCACCACAATGCAACCAAAAGCGCAAACATGTGACAGATATCATTCAAATCAGATAAAACAGCTATGAAAAGGGGAAAACAATCATTCATCTCCACCAAACAAGCAATGGAAAGGTTCTTCGTTGGATAGGCACATGTAAGATTTTTAAGGGCATTTAGCATGCTTTTTTAACTTTCCATGTCAATTTTTGGCGCCAATATAAATTAAATTTCAACATTACAGACTTATCTCTTTCATTGGTGCTAAGAAAAACTACTTAAATTTTGTTCATTGATGCACTTAAGGGAGTACGAGCCTCAGATTTCAGAAGCATTCTATATCCTCGGATTTTATCCATTAAAACAGTGCTATTTTTTTTTTGCACATGGATCACATTCTCTTGGTCGTAAGGCACTTTAAAATACATAAAATAGACTGTGTATAAAATTTAATCAACTTCCAATTATAATTTCATATATTTTAAGGCCTATAAACATCTGTTGCAAATTGAAGGAAAACTCTAGAGTGAACTGTTTCCTGCCAAAATTTTGACGTTTTATATCTTAAAAATTCCTAAATGGATTTTCAAAATTTTTTGCTCAAGTTGTTCCATTAGTAGTACTCTTCAAAACAAAAGGTCAGAATTTTAATTCTAATTACAAAATTTCTGACACTCGTACTCCCTTAAGATTTTAAAGGGTATTTAGCATGCTCTTTAACATTTCATGTCATTTTTTGCGCCTATATAAATAAATTAGATTTCAATATTACAGACATGTTGTTTCCATTTGTGCTGAGGAAGACTAGCTGAATTTTTGTTTCATTGAAAGAATGAAGAAAACACCTAGGGAGTCGAAAAAATGTATTTGATTCTTTTAATATAAGACATAATTCAGTCAAAATTCTTAATCATACATGCAACGTTTTATAAGTGCAGAAATTCATTAAATATTTCTTTGACCGATATGGACCATATCATAATGATACAAATTGTTTTTAAAGGGTGTAAACATTTCGTTGAGAGGGAATCACTATTTGAAGTGAAGGGAGATGTT
Organism: Modiolus philippinarum; assembly: GCA_002080025.1. NCBI lineage: Eukaryota > Metazoa > Mollusca > Bivalvia > Mytilida > Modiolidae > Modiolus > Modiolus philippinarum. The sequence goes on along the minus strand of MJUU01051579.1, from coordinate 166,048 downwards.
TTCGAATGCTAGGAAATCCCTTGTTTAAGATATGTCTGATTCTTTCATTGCTGTAATTATATTCTAATTTCTCTCATGATTCTAAAGCTTAAACTTTGATTAAATAAATCCCCGTTCTATTTACCTTTTTATCCAGACTTCATACGTTTCTAAAATTGTGAGTGAAAAATTTATCATCTAATGCATCTTTGCTTCAAGATTGATTTTTGATAACGATAAAGTTGATTAAAACTTATAACAATTTAGAGTCAATATTTTACGAAAGGATATGGAGTAAATGAACATGAGACCATAACACATATGTTAACTCCAACTAGCACTCCTTGGCCAATCTTTCTTAATAACGTAATGTCTCGAGATTGTGGTCTTGGAGTTAGTAGTCTACCAATAATGGGTTTCATTTGTATGTTTATTATACTTTAGGGACACGGGATAGAGAAAGGGGAAGTTTGGGTACCCATAAACCGGTTTCACCCAACTGTTCTTGCTAGTGCCGGTACCAAGTCCCGCTATCCCGAGTTTCAATCGTTGTCTATGTTTGTCTTTTGTATTTTAGTTTTTCTTGTGCAGAAATCTCGAAGATTGTGACATGTAATTTTGATTTTCGGCCATTTTGGATGTTTCCTGTTATCCCTCCTACATTAATTTCTGAATAGTTCTATTGATTTCGTTTGAATATTAGGGAAAAGATTATTTCCACATGATCTGGCATTTTTGGCAAAACTGAGCAGGGGATTGACCATATTATTGACGTTCTTGACCAATCAGACCCATTTGGTACCGCTTTTACACCATTTGGCACTTTTGGCAACATGACCATGTTATTGTGCTATTTGTTTATTTAGTCAACAATGTCTAAATACAATCCGTCACTGACCTTCACACATATTACATTTCTAAATGTTTATTTCAAGTAACATTGACAATTTAATGTATTTTATATTCAGCCAAATGAGTAATTACAGAAATGAATGTTCTCAATTTCTACTACATGAATTCAGTATTTGTTTTTATTTGAGAAAATATATTCGAAACTGATGATTTTATTGTTGGCAAATAGTCCATGACATTTTAAATTAATATTTGTGCAACATACCTGTTTGATTGCAAAGACAATGCTCAGACAATTCAATTCAAGATATAAGTATCTTGAACTAACAATTTTGCCGATGGTTTCCACCTGATTTGTCTTTTTGTCTCATGGACTTTGGCTCTTGAAGTTCGGTAATTTTGTTTTAACCACCCACCCCCGCCCCCATATACTCTTTGACTAAAAACAACCAAAAGTGTAGTCAGGTTCTCCGGAATGTAGTTGTAATCAGGGCCTACTTCGATTGGGACAGCTCTAGAGTAGAGTTGCTGTTACGCCTTTTTAGTTCCATCCCTCTGGAAATGACTAACCAATCAAATCCGTCCTCTGAAAATTTAACGCATGCGCAATCATGATTTTTGCCGCCATATTAACCCTAGATTAACTCGATATCAACCCTGCTTTTCAAAGAGTTACGTGAGTTAACTCTAGAAGAGTAAACTCGTATCGTTCGATTGCCACAACACGTGTAGCTCGATGTAAAGGTTAACCCGAGTTGGACGAATTGAAGTAGGCCTGGGATAAATACAGACACTTTTCTTTATTCCGAACTGATTTACAAATATCTTTTAAGAGTTAGGGTTAGGTACGTTTGGTTTTATGCATTTTAAACATTATTTTTAAATTGATGATTTCCTATGTTGGATTTTAGTACTGCTGATGAGGAATTAATTTCCAAAATGGCCATACATCTCATTAAAATGTATTGCAGTTGGAGTTAACATATGTTTTATAGTCTTATTTTCATTTACTCCACATTCTTTCGTAAAATATTAGAATACAAATATATATTATGACCAATGAAATATCGAAACATGAATATCTGGAGTCAAATGTTCTGCGCGATCAAGATCAGAAACCCAAAATACCCACAAAAACCAAACATGACTATATCGACAACTAAACATTTGAAATATTTTACCCAAAATTGTATAAAAGGTTATAAAGGACAAATTACCAATAAGCTTTAAAAAAATTGTCTCATACGATTAATAAAAAGTTCTTAAAAAAGATATCAGTCCCTTGTGGAAAAATTTGAAGTTTCGGTTCGAACTCTAATTCAAGATTCTTTTTTACTGAGTTCTGGGATGATCACTTCTTTCAATAGCAATTATTGTTGAATTGCTACCGGAAACTACCGCAATGGAAGGGGTTACATCAAAGAGGTTATACTTAACATATCTTTTGAAATGCCTGTACCAAGTCAGGACCATTGCGGTAGACATTTTTTCTGGTGGTTTCCACCTGATTTGTCTTTTTGTCGCATAGACTTCGGCTCTTGACAACTCTATTCGGTTATTTTGTTATTTCCCCCATTTAAATTGAAAGTCAGTCTCGGTGAGAGCTTTGGACGAGGGATATACTGCCAAACTACAGCCTACATTTTTCTAGCGATGTATGCATGATATGCCATCGCTATCAAGACATAAAATTGGTACTTGTAGAGAGGCAGCATCCTCAATCAAGTCGTAATAAGTCGCCTCCTCAGAAAAACCTGAAGAGTGAGCTGGCCGGATACTATCATATAGATCAATCTATGGAGGAGCACCAAACAGCAACCAAAAGACATCATCATCATGCAAAGACTGGAGGTAGAAAGGAATTGGTTGCATTAAACAATAAAACATTACAAAACAGCCATCAGAGCGGAACTGGCAAGGGAAAAGAAACGAAGGCATGGCGCAGAGGACTGACACCAGATCTCAGATCTACAGAAAACAAATTTAACTGTGGAGAAATAAAGAAGATTGCTCATGAGAAACAGATGGAAACCGACCGTAGTCGCAGTATGTCCCATGGGGACGAAGTGCATTAAGTCGAGCAAGTCAAACTAAATCGGCTTTATTGCAAGCACCGAAGTACTGAGAAGTGAACTGGCAAATACCTAAGGGACTAACAGTTCACCACCAGAGGCATCAACAAATACTAAAGTTACTGAAAATTTAGTTCCTACTGGAGACCATTTCGACAACTTAGGAAACTTCGACAAACACTATAGATCTTACTACTTGGTAACTAGCCAAACTGCCAAAGGGGTCCTTACACATTGAAAGGTATCCTGTTCTTAGGCTCTTTCGGCTTTAACTAATACCCGTCTAAATGATCTTCAGTTTTTAAAACCGACTTTGGTTCAAATATTATGTTGCAACAAAGGAGGTAACTTTTCTTTAAGACAAATTGTATGTTGCTGATAAATTCATAATGTGGGTAGTATGTTTTCCGTCCTTTTTTCCCTTTTCTCCACCAGGCTATCAAGTATGAGAATTCTGTATTCATTGAATATTATCATTGAATTTTGTCAGGATTGACCAAATATAAAGCCTTTCTCGTGAAATTCTTTTAATCTTAAGTAAGTTCGAAAAACCTTCGCAGTTTCAAGATTTTCTAGGTGATTCTAAAGGTCACTGAGAGTTGAATGTTATTAAATAAAATTTGATAAACAGACGGATCGAAAAAAAAGTTTCTTTTTTAGATTTCTATGGGGATATTGCAACCACATGTTTGGTGAATAAAGTTAATGAACAGAAAAGGACAAAATTGTTAGAACTCAAACATCCAAATTTCCCAAATTGATGACAGAGTCATCTTAAGAATGTTCTTCTGAAAAATTGTAAATTGTATGTTGTATATATGTTTTGTATTGTTTTGTATTGCCTTGAACCAAAGGGTGAAATATAATATTGCAATAAAAATTTTATTGCTAACGTCTCCTTTTTAGTTACTGATCTGTCAATCTAACATGGCATTTGTTCGTCTCAAAATTTAATTTGAATTTCAATTTAATGAAAAGGGGTAACATGTGTGATGCCACTTTCCACTTGTAAAAGGTAACTGTTGTTATTTCTGTTTTATTTTTATTTTTTTTCTACTAGTTTGATTTTGAACCATTGGGTCGATGTCACTGCTGGTGGACCAGAGGCCCCAGAGGGTATTCACAAGCCCGATAGTCAGACTTGTCTAACATGAAAATTTTACCTTGCGTGTTATAGAAATTTACAGTTTTTATCAAAGTTCTAACCCCTTAAAAATACTAAGGCTTCATTCCGTGTATGGCACTCGGTAGATGTCCTTGGTACTGGATTTGGCTTCCTATTTCGAAATTTTTGGAGATGAGTACTTTTTTTTTGACAACTTTTGGATTATGGCTTTCCATATTATTTGATCTTAATGCTGCTGATGAGAGGTTACTCCTTGAAACACCTGTACAGCATAACGAAATTTACTGTTTTTTGATGCAACTTCAGTATTTTTTGTATCTTGATCCCTTAATTTTGTAATGCTGTACACGTGTTTCAGGGAGTAACCTCATTTCCATTATTGGAATTAAAATAATTCAAAGTATTAAAAAAGAAGAACTCATTACCAAAAATGTCTAAATAGGAGGCCAGATCTAGTATCAAAGATTACCACCGAGTGCCATACACGGAACGGTTTCGTCTTGTTTTGATTTTAGTTTTTCTCAAAATATCTTTTATTGTTTCCTAAATACGTTTTATTTAAAATCCCCTTCATTTAAATGCACACCGGATTTTTACCTTTTTGCTTTTTTCCATTTCTTGCGGTTTTGTGTGTTAATTCGGCTCGGCGATGTACTACTATAGTAAAATTAATTAATCTTGGTTTAATGATCTTAATGGGTTTCCGCATGCCAATCAAATTGTCACCTTGCCCTACTGACAAACAATCTTTCTAATTACAAGACATTAAAACATCAAAAATTATTTATGAGAATAACAGTTGCATATCAATGAACAAACTTCCGGTCGGGATCTGTTGAATTACCCATAGGGCGTTGCCTCTCATATATTTCCGTAATTTTTGTTAAAAGGATTCTGATTGGACCACTGTTATGTCTTTTCCACTTTCAAAATATTGAAATCACCATATGATTGGAAAAGATAGTGCATCTTAAAAATGATTGGCTCGTTGTCTTGATAGAGTATGAACTACATTTGCATAAAATAAACAAGTCATTATGACATGAAATGACAAATGTGTCATCGATATATAAATTTTTGCATAATTTGATTGTGTAGTTACACAACACGTATAACTACACTTTTGTGTTTCAGCCAATGAAATTTCTTCTCAACATTCAAAACGGAAACATTGAAACACATGTATCAAAAAATGATTAAGTATAAAAAATAAGGGAAAACCTCTCATAGCGTAAATAAATGGTAAATAGGGCGTCCACACAAAATTATGAAATTATGCAATAGTTATATTCTGGTTATGAATTTCCGTCTTTTTGCCATCAAAACACACGAAAACTTGTATAAATTCAACCACGTTGGAGTGTTATCGTTTTGCTGGGAAATCTTTGAACGTATGGTTTTTCCTTCTTCGATCTAATAATTATGGGTGCTTTTAACAGCTTTTAATTATTGGTCATATTAGTCTTTTTGTGGATATTTGCTTGCCCAAAAGACATTCTGGTCTGTTTTGCGCTATGTTGTACTGTCAAAGTAATGAAAAACAACCCTTACACATGTTGGGGAAATAGTAAAAAATAGTTTATTTTATATCAGATTTAAATATTTTTTCCTGATTGGTACAGAGGTGATCAGATGGTATTCATTAATCTGTGGTATTTATTCTATCAGTCAATATCACGATATTGACTGGTCCAAATTTTCTGATATTGACCGGTAGCTTTAACTGTGTAACCTGAAGGGGGGTTATGGTTTTTTTTCTGAACAGAAAATTTTTTCGCGCTTCGCGCGAAACAAATTATTTATTTTTTGCACGCGTATCAACAAAATATTTTTTTTCAAAATTAACATTATTTTTTNGGGGCAGAAAGCCTCATTCAGAAATTTTTTTTTCATCCTTTTGGCAGCCAAAATATTTTTTTACACATAAAATCAGATCCAAAATATTTTTTTAGAAAAAAACCATAGCCCCCCCCCTTTTCAAGTTAAATGGTCGGTCCCTTATGAATTGTATTCACGATACAGTTGTCTTTTTCAACAAACATTTAATGTGACTATAATGAAATTGAAATTTTCAAAACAATACCTTTTAATATTTGCTCATTTTCATGCACCTGTTGCTTTTTGATAAGTTAAAGTTACAAAATGAAATGTGATATAATATAGAAATAACAGATCCACAAAAATTTCAGATGACTGTTGTGTAGAGTACAAGTACAGTTTAAAGATGGGTTGTTTGACTTCTTCACTGTAAAAAGAAAAGGTAAAAAAATCTCAAATATTTTATGTGAGTGACTTTAAACAGGGCATGGTTTCAACTGTTGATAAATAAAATGTAAATATTCTTCAATAAAATAAACACAATAGTTATTTATATAGAGAGAATTATCACGATATAGACTGCCTTTGGGATGGCAATGTGGACTGACACACGGATAATACCCTCGCCTACGGCTCGGACATTAATACGGATCCAACTAAAAACCATTGGTGAGATCAAGTGCAACGGTAGGGTAAACATATCTTGTTTCTTATAAGACACCCGCCTGTTGAAAATGTCGATTCCGGTAATGAAGTTAAATCTAGAGCGGAAAAAGATGAACTTCAGTTGATAAAAGGGAAACAGATATCCCAAAGTGGTCCACAAGATCATGATATCCACAGTGAAACTTCTGCACCCTTGTTTTATTAGCCTATTTGTAAGAAACACAGCTGCGTCAAGGGAGTCACTGTATCAACAATACCAGGAACGCATCAAATATAAAAGCACACACAATTCGATTTCTTATGTATTTTCTATCTTTTATGAGCGCATGTATATTCTGTCATTCTTTTGAATTTTATTCAATAGATTCTTAAATACATTAACTCGAAGATGAACAAAAACAAATAGGTCACCATCATTCATCACAAAACAACACTCCCATTTGTTGTGGAGTTTTTTTTTGTCGGCATTTATACAAAAACACAATCGTAAACACACGATCTAACCAGTATCCACGAATTTATAGAGCCAATCCCTATTGTAAAGGTATGCAGGAAGAGGCATTCAAGATATAGATCATCTAATACCTGGATATTTTAGACCTATATCGGTAGAGATGATGATGATTTTTTGTATGTCTTGCAATGAATATCCATTTCTCTAATTTCTATCCAGTTTTCACACTTCCTGAACGGTGTGGAAACATTTGATCTCCTCTCTAGAAAGGAGAACAAGTCTCGTCACATTTCCCGCCAAATTAATTCGGAACGCAATCCTCGGTGTTTTTCGTCCAGTCATTAGAGAAACAGTTTCCACAACTTAAACACGTTAATTATGAAATTTCTCACATCTCGATAAATAAATTTTCAAATGTTTAAAAGCTCGGCAAGCCTCGCTTTCAAACATTTGCAAAATTTATTTAACTCGATGTAAGAAATTTCATAATCAACTAGTTCTCGTTATGGAAACTATATATCTTCACACTTTTTACATGCATTTATTGTCATTTGATAACATTATAACCAAACAACCTTAAGTTGCAGTATAAAATAATGGGAAACATCGGTCGGTTATCTCCCTGTACAAAGTTAGCTTTGAATGTTTCAAATATAGATTACACCACAAGATCCCGTTCATTACCATATTTTATCCACTAGAGATAGTTAAATTTTAAAATTTTAATTGCGAGGCTTGTCGAGCATTTTAAAATTTTCAAATTTAACTTTCGAGAGTGGATAAAATATGGTAATAATCGGGATAAAGTGGTGTAATCTTTTTCTCTAATGATCAATGATAAACACCGAGAATTGTATTCCGAATAGATCTGGCGGGAAAAAGCACGGGGCTTTATTCAACATACGTTGAATAAAGAAAATTTATCCAACGGGTCGAAACCAGTTTAAACTTGACATATCATTAGAGAAATGAAGATTATCAATACCTTCTTCTGATATTTAATTTGAATTATCTCCATTTCAACCGTATATAACTAACTTGGTACAGGAAGATAACCGACTGATGTTTCTCATTGGTCTGCAAAGTTTAGTGAGCTTCTAAAAAATATTTTTGAAAATACTTTTTTACATTAGATTTCATACTACAATGATTCTTTGCATGCTCGTTTATTCATCCGAGGATGCGGGGACGAAAACAGTAAATAGAGTTATAATTATCAGTATAAAAAAACAACCTCTCAACTCTCAACTTGTAACTGACGTGTTTACATTAGGCTGGATCTAACATTCACCCAACTTAACGGACCTTGCTTGTTACTCGCTCCGATGGTTAACGTGGGGCGTGATGCATAAATAAAGGGATATGGAGTAAATGTACATAGGAAAAAATCCCTATAAATACATGGTAAGATTAGGCAACTGGAACAAGGCTGTCATTGTTGTCCTTTGTCTTGAGGTAACAAAGAGCAAACACTCCTAGCTACCTCATAGTAAGTTCAAGACGACCCCTAGCTGGTTTGAGTGTAATTCACTTACTAAATTTTCGGCAACGCTTCATCCAAAGAATCTATCCTTTTTGTCATGGATGCGTGGTCGTCAACACGCATACATATCGGTCAAAGTTCTCTTACAAATACGGTTTGCCAACAAGGGAACCATAGACAACACAACATATAAAAAAGCACAGGGCACTCAGCATGAAACGCTGACAATATCGACGCACCCGGCCTCAATCCTTAAGAATTTCATTTGAATATGTCAATATTTTTTATAGAGATGCATCTGCAAAATGGATAAGAAGACTCAAATATCCGGATATTAGGCCTTCTTGGATATGCATGTGCACATGTACTCAGCAATGAGTGAGATCGGGTGCGTCCTTGTCAACAGTGTGAGCGTATATATATACCAAAATTCCTTCAGATTCCTCATCTGATCATAAAGGTTTAAAGATAAAGAACAACAATAAAAGTGATGTTTACTGCATTGTATGATCATATCTTAACCTTTACCTTCCCTCGGGGACATTTCCTCTGTATTCCTTGAGTTGTTTATTTTATTGTTTATTTAGAGTCGAGTTGAAATTAACGCGGACACCTGTTGTGACACTTTAGTGTTTGAATTTACGAAATACCGAAGTTACTGTGAATTCAGTTTCTGCATACTGCCATTTCAAGAACTTATGTGTTTTCAGTGTAAATCAAAACATTTGAAGATCCATATTCCAAAACCTGTGCAAATACCGATAGCGAACAAATGACCAATAGAGAATGGTATTTAGCTTCTACACAAAAGTACTCTGCCATGTTTCTTTTCCTCCAACTTAGGTTTCGTGCATCAAGTATTCATATTCAAATTCTTTATCGTCACTAGACATCATGCAAAAGCTCTTGATTTTGTATGTCATATAAATAATGAAAGGATATGGAGATAATGTATATGAGACAAAGTCTCACCGAACAGATGGTAGAACGAAGCAAAGGAACATCGCTTTTATTGTTGTTCTTCTTCTTGAATTCACCACGAGGCTTTCAACAATGAGCTTTTTTAGCTCATACCTCATAGAAAGTTTTAGACGGCCCCTAGGACCGCCTTGGGTGGACCTCATCGCTAAATAACAAAATACACAAGTTGCTATTAATTTAGATTCTGCATATGCGCATTTCTACAACTTATGTCTCTTCAGTGAAGATTAAATCTAAATATTTGGAAGTGTGTTGTTAACCAGGTTGTTAACTGCTTTGTTTGATCTGATAAGTACCTTACGGTACAGAAACGTTTGTCCAGAACATCCACACATTAAGACTTTACATCCTGTCTTACCAATGACATTGTCTCGGAAAGAGCAAAGCTGCATTCATTTGTCTTTTCATATACCTTTACCATATACCTTTATCTATATTTTATGTGATAGCATTTAAACAGAGATTAATATATTTCTCTTTGACACTTACCATTTTCAAATTATAAGTCCTCGGTGTAATGCCAAAGTATCAGCTACGATTGTAATTCCATTTATAAACAGCTTCACATTTTCAATGATAGTAGTTTAATCCATTCTTGAAATCACTTAATCCTCTGAGATTTCAATATACCGAATGCTTCGTTTTATATATCACTTTTTTTTTCTTAACATGAATGGAAATTTAATCCTTAAAATTCACATCAGATTTTTTACACATGTTCTTAGACGAAAAACATTGTCTACGGACAAGCTTTAAAGCTTGAGGAACACGGTCCATGTTTTACGCTACGACGAAATGGGGTCTTTGAGATTTTAAATTCGGACCTTGTGGCCTCCGTGGGATCTGCAATCAGAAAAAAAATTAAATTCAAGAATATTCTAGAAGAACTGTTTATTAGGAGATCTTTCATTGATGTAAAATAAATCTATATATACTAGAGGATAGAACGATTACGTAAAACAAACAATTATATTCATTTTGAATAGCGAATTTCATAATGACGCAGGCAGTGACAGTCTCGTTTCTTAGCAACCGCGCCATCATTAACACTGCCTGCGTTTCGTTTATCGATTCACCGGAAACTAATGGAATACTTCTGTTGTATTTTGTTTGATGTTATAAATTTAGCATTGATCGCTTACTAAAATTAGACCAACTTCGTAAGCAGACGAACGCTGTGACGTTGTCTTGTTACTAATATTAAAGCTCCCCCTTTTAGCAGATAAATGTAGCGTAACAAGTGAAGTTCGTCATGGCATCTTCATCTAGACTACAAATTTATTTACACACAAATCAAACGTAATGTCAAAAAAAAAATAAAACAAAAAATAAATAAAAATGCAAAATTCCAATATGTCAAGAGCGCTCCGTTTCGACAATGTATATGTGCAGATTAATCTTTAAAAGACAGTCAACCAAAAATTTTGTCAAATTTGATAGAGAACAAATTACAAAAAGGTCTAAATGAAAAGCCAAAAACAGCTAATTATAAGGACCTTTATAAAATATATACACTCCTTAGAGGAGGCCGATGGGTTTATTTCGTTCTCCGTGATCAGGGATTTCAATTCCCCGTGATTCGTTTTCCATTTCATTAATTTGTCGTGAATCGTTATTGAAATCTAAAATTCAAAATTCTGTAACTGAATATTATAAAAACCTGATAAGTGATAAAATTGCTAAATTAAATGAACAAAATAAAAATTTTCTGTATAAAACCCTAAAAATAAATAGTGAAAAAACAGATTATTTATCTCATCCCAATAAGGAAAACAGAAAACTTATAACAAAATTTAGAGTTAGTGACCATGAGTTGTTAATAGAAACTGGTAGATACTATAAGATACCCAGAGAGGAAAGACTATGTAAAACATGTAAAGTCTTGGACAATGAGGAACATTTCTTCTTTAATTGTGCAATTAATCAATCTTGTAGAAAGCAACTTTTAGAATATTATATGAGAACTCAGCTAAATTTTAATTCCCTGAATCAGTTAAAAAAGTTGACTATTATACTAAATCCGTCAACCTCTGAACAAATTAAAACAGTCGTTTCTTTTTTACAACAGTCATTAGAACTGAGGAGAGGAGACAAATAACTGTTTTATATTGTAAACATTAATTCTTTTATGTTTTGTTATTATAAATGTGATGTACTACAACCCAAATGGGTTATAAGTATTTGAATAAAGTAATAAAGTAAAGTTATTAGAACATTGTTTGATCCGTGATTGACAAAATGAATTTCCCGTGAACTGTGATTGGTCCGAATTATTTTTTCGTGATTCGTGATGAGACCCCCCCCCCCATCAGGCCCCTCTCCTTAGTCTAAGCATTTTTTCGAAGTTGCGTAATATTAATTTTGTTATACCTGAGAATCAAATGATATGGAAAGGCCATAATCCAATAGAAGTAATAAAAAGAAGACTCAATACCAAACATATCGAAATAATAGGTCACATTTAGTACCAAGGACATGAACCGAGTGTCATACACGGAATGAAGCCTCGGTTTTAAGGGGTTAGAAGTCTGTCACGCGTTCACGAGTAAAAAACTTTCTCCATTGTGTTTATCTCTTCATTGAATTAAAAGCGTCTGCAGGGTCTGCCGTTGAATATATCTTTGTATCAAACAAAATAGAGTTGTCCTCATATTTATAGTTTGTACCCATAAACCGGTTTACCTTGCTAATGACGATAGTCCGGCTATCCCGAATTGTTTGTCATTTGTCTTAATTTATGTTTTTCTTTTGCAGTTCTCAAGTGGATTTTATTAAACTGTAGGATATTTTTCCTTAACAAAAATTAATTTGATAATTCAATCTATCATATGTAAGATTTTTATAAAAGCTGCCAGGGTAACATTCACTAACATTGTTTACTTTATATTTTTGCTTTAACCCGTTAGGGTTTATTTGTACAAATAAAGTTATTATTATTAAAAAATTCACTCAAATGAAGCAATTTTTCTTAACACACAAAAAATAATCCTGAAGTACAATGCGTTTTTGACACACTTTCCTGCATATAGCTAGGAGGGTGACAGAGCAGATTGTTACCTCTCGAAAAACATTGTCAACCTCTGCTTCGCATCGGTTGACAATGTTTTCTCGGGGTAACAATCTGCTCTGTCACCCTCCTAGCTATATGTTATTATATATAGTGGCATATGACTGTAATTTTCGGCCATTGTTAGTGTTTCCTATTATCTTTGCTTTACTGATTAAATACTTTAATACTTTAATAAAGAAAATGCACAATTTACGCCCAATTAAGGGCCAAAGGCATATAACAGATAAAGTGACAATATACATCTTGAACAAACATACATATAAAGCAAATGAAATTAAATGCCCCCTGTCCTCAGTTCTAGCGACTGCTTTAAAAAGGAACCAAGCAATTTCACTTGTTGATTAGTTACTGGATTTAGGACAATATTAAGTATTTTGTTTTTCTCTAGGTTTTTGTCTATATTGAATTTTTGTAAGAAAGTTTCTCTTAAATCTTTATTTAAATTACAATGAAAAAAAGAAATGGTTTTCATCTTCTAGTACTTTGCATGTGTTACAAAGTCTATTTTCCGGCTCGTGAATTTTTTTTGTATCTGCCATATTCAATTGCCAATTGGTGACCACTGATTCTGAATTTACATATCAATTTTCGATATTCTGAAATATTAGTTTTTAAGTAGTTTTCGAAATGATAGTTAGTTTTAAGATTTGGCGAAAAAAGCAAAAACAGTCATGTTCACTTTGAAATCCCAAACTATGTCATTGGAAAATCTACCAATATCTGTTTCAAATAATCTATTTGATACCCTTGTAAAACCAATACTTACATTTAATTCAGAAGTTTCATATATGGATCAATATATAGCACAATACAGAGCCAAAAGTAGAGCAGAAAAAAATAATAAAGATGTTGACAACTTATATTTTATTGACAAATCTTGTACTGAAAAGGTTCATCTAAACTTCTGCAAATATGTTCTTTCGTCCAATATAGCCGTAAGGGCAGAATTAGGTCGACTCCCTTTAGAAAAATATATATTCCAACAGACCATAGCCTATTTGGCAAGACTTAATATTAAAGACATAAATCCTCTCCTTAAAGAAGCTTTTAATCTTTCAAAATTACTCAAATCCGAAAATATATCTTCCTGGTTTACATATGCTCATTTCTCCAGGGAATTTAATAAATGAAATAGAAACCGTTTCAAATGCAGCAGATGTAAGAAAAATAAAACCAAAAATAAAAATTAGTTTCTCAGACTATTACAGTTCTATATTCGAAAGAAAATTAAATATGCTTAATGAAAATAACAAAGTTTTTCTATGCAAAAATTTAAAATTTTCTTTAGATAAGGAATACTATCTAGCTTCTGATAATTTTGAATTTCGAAAACTCATAACTAAATTTAGAATAAGCGATCATTCTCTAGAAATTGAAAATGGTCGTTATTATAGAACTCCAAGAGAACAGCGTCTGTGCAAAACATGCAACGCAATTGAAGATGAAAAACATTTTCTTTTGTTTTGCAATAGAAATAATACTTTAAGACAAATATTGTATAAAAATATTAAAGACAGTGATCCAAATTTCTTTAACTTGACAGACAAACAAAAAATCCAAAACTTATTAAACCCAGCTTCCTCCCAACAAGTAAAAAATATAGGTTCCTTTTTAAAACAGTCTATGAAACTGAGGTCAGGGGACTTAGGTTGATTAACTTGTTGATATGTTTAAATGTTTGTTATGCCTATTGTTTATTGTTTGTCACAAACATTATATGTTTCATGACAATAAAGAATTTGAATTTGAATATATTTAAATAGGCGAAGTTTGTCTAGACTATTTATCTTTTCTTCATATAGTAATTGTATGACTTCAAAAAAAATAGGTACACAGTAAATGCAGGAAAGTGTGTCAAAAACGCATTGTACTTCAGGATTATTTTTTGTGTGTTAAGAACAATTGCTTCATTTGAGTGAATTTTTTAATAATAATAACTTTATTTGTACAAATAAACCCTAACGGGTTAAAGCAAAAATATAAAGTAAACAATGACATACAAATTCACAAATTGTTTACAACATATATAATGGAAAGACTTACAAGTAAACTAGCAATGCGAAATATCAAAGATTTATTTACGAATAAACCAGCAATCTTAACTCGTCATGGGCATTTTTAATGATGAAAATATTAAGAACAGTTCGGCAATTATGTCACATGGTATTTTGGGACGAAAGCAGACAAGAAGGCAGTGAAACCAAGGGTTTTTTCTCAATCGACCTTTAATGCAGGCCATATTTATTTTTAATCCACAAATTAGAAATCTTATATATTTTATAGCTTTTGATAGATATATTATCATGAACTTTATCAGATATTTTATTAAGTTCTGAAGATATTTCATACAGTTTATAAATCTCTCATTTTTTTTAAATATCATAAAATTTATGAAGATGTCTTCTTTACAGTTTGAAATATATCTGATATGAAATATATCTCATAAAGTTTACAAGGTATTTTAAAGAGTTCATGAGATATCTTATTACATGTACATATTCCTATTACTAGATATCTTATAACTTTGCAAAGATATCTCATAAAATTTATAAGATAGCTTATAAAGATTATCAGATATCATAGAAAAAATATATTTTTACAAGATATATCCTAAAGTTTTTATGATATCTTGTAAACTTTTGAAGATATCTTGTATAAAAAGTTGTAAATTTTATGGGATATCTTAAAAATATATATAAGATCTGTTAATTATATAAAATTACAAGATGGCTCAGTTTGTTTGATAAGATAACAAAATACAGAAGGAACTTTTAATCTAGTTTCTGCGATGCACATTTCGACAACTTATGTCTCCTCAGTGCAGATCAAATCAAAACATCTGGAAATCCATATACCAAAATGTTTAAAAACTGATAAAGAACAAATAAAAATATTAAAGGATCTAAAATGTTATGCCTAAATCAGTTAAGGGCAGGGATAAGCAAGAGGGAGATATTCCTTATTTTTCCTCAACTTATTTGCAAATTGGCTGACGTGGTGCGGACATGGAAAGTATTTATTTCTTGTATATTGTAACAATACATCGAGTAAATCGAGTAGCCTTATTGAATTAGTTTTCAACTATATGTGCACAGTTGGAATCTCACTGACTGTGCTGTTAAGTGTATGTGATTCTGACCACCTGTCTATAGTGGCCTCATCTCACTATTTTATAATGCCAATGTTATTTTGCAATTGACTTGATCAATGTGGGCACTAGTGTTTTTGTCCGACATTTTAATTTATGTTTGTTGACGATCAATGAAGACATGGTTGTAGCGTTGTTCAACATCTAGCCATGAATTCCGCCCGAACAGGTGCTTGGATCGTTTTGAACTTATTACTATGCGGTATGAGCAGAGCTCATTATTTAAGGCCTCATGGTGACATCAAGATGAAGAAAAACAATAAAAGCGTTGTTCCATTGCTTTGTTCTACTATGTATTTCTAGAGACTTTGTCGCATGTGCATTTACTCCATATCCTTTTCACTGTTTATTTAAGATGATTTTATTTACTCCGTATGCTATTCCTCACAAACAATACATTCTCAAACAAACAAAAAAAAACCGAAGTGGTTGACCCATCAGCGTGCTCTTTATATTTGTTTATTCTATTCTATTCTACCATCAACAAGCTGAAGATTATGTCACAGAGGAGGTACACTTACAACAAGACATAGAATATAAGTCAGAACCAAATATGTAATAAATTCAATGGAAATGAAAAAATAAAATGGCAATAAAATAAAAAATATTTACAATAGAAACTGATTGACTGTATTCTGTCTTACATGATGGTATTTGGAAACTTTTTGAATTTGTATGCCGTGTTTGTTGTTTAAGACTCAACTTAATTATTTAATCTCACTTTGTTGTTTCACCTTTTTCTAAGGAATCTTGATAAAACTGTGTGAATTGAAAATTAATAGATTAATGCTTAGTACTACGGTGCTGAATGAAAACCAATTTATTTGTAAACATAAGTTTTCGAAAAGCGCATATGCAGATTCCAAATTAACAGCATCTTCGGTATTATGATATTTACAACCACTGGGCCGATGCCACTGCTGGTTGACTGTTAGTCCCCGAGAGTATTCATCAAAACAACGGCAGTAGAATACCGAAGGAACAAAGCACAATATTACATAAATCAAAGTCCAGAGACAAGGCAAAATCAAGAACACCAAAAGACGGAAGACCAAAGACACTACATGCCCACAAAACACACAACCACTTTATATACAACACAAAAAACTAAAGCACTAACAGTGTGAACTCTCAAAACAGAGTGACATCAGGTGCTCTTGAAGGGTAAGCATGTCCTGCTCTGTATACAGCACCCGTCACACTGTCAGTGGGTCAATCCAGGGTAGAGTCAAAACCGGTAATGTCAAATCCGGGAAGACTAGCATCGAGCTAAAAATGTCAGTTTTCATTTGTGACACTGACATTTCATATCTTTCTATGATGTCGTGGTGACGGCCATAGAATTTCTGAAGGGACGACAGTAACAAGGGCTGAACATATCCCTGACTCAGCAGTTTTTGTGACAGTGCCAGTACTTCGGTGCTGGCCCAAAAACCGATTTTATTCGTTAACTTGCAATATCTTAATTATATTATATTATCTCCCTCTTGAATAGCTCTGTCCTTACCTGACTTTTGCTTTTCTATTTAGATGTTATTGATAATTTGCTCCCTATATCAGTCATTACACATATTCTGGTATATGGATTTCCAATATTTTGATTTTATCTACACCGAAGAGACAACATTAACTTTGGTATCGTGTTATTTGCAATACTAAATTTTACTGTTACTGTACAGTAAAAAGTATAGCTCGGTCCTTAACGCTGATTGTCTCCCCCTCCTTTTAAGTTAGATTCTTTTGGTTATTTTATCTCCAACAACAATTGCCGCATGTTTTTGATCTTAGAAATGACCCGATTGATCTGCACGGAAGAGACATAAGTTGTCGAAATGGCCATATGCAGAAACTTAATATACAGTAACTTCGGAATTTTGTTTTTAAAATATTAATATAAACATTACAATAAAACACATAATGCAGTTTCCTTTTACATTGTAAAGGGAATGAATAGAAAAGAAGTCATACATTCAAACTTCCCTAGTTTCAAGAATTTTTACCCAATGCTAAAAACTAAATCTCATTCTAACTTTTAACGGTGTTTATGCTCTTCTTTAACAATCTGTTGAATTGACAGTCAGAGAGTAATTTTAATTATGTTCTTAGGTTTAAATATAAATTGCGTGGTGTAGATTGTCAATGTTAATATTATGTTATAAAATGTTTTTATTAAGATTTGACAGTAGCGCCTTACCGGAAAATAATATAAATTTTACGAACAAAATTATTATCATCAATTGTATATTGTGACCGCGTTATTAAACAAGCCGCTTCAAAGATTTCCGTCTCATAATATCATTAAAAATTATTAAAATTGTTTTAATGATATCATCCTCGCAAGGAAAATTTTGAAGGTCCGTCCGAAATGTGATTCTACATTCTATTTTTACTCTATACTGAGATGATCATCTACGACCTTTCAAATGCGTTTGCTGTTTAGTTACTACCGAACACTACCGCAATGGAAAGGGGAGGTTTGGCGTGCCATTGAACTGGTTTAACCCATCATTTCTTTTGTAATGGCTGTACCAAATCAGGACCATTGTAGTGGACAATTTTTCTGGTGTACTTCACATGCAGGAATCAAATAATCATTAAATTTTTGCTTGGTAATCAAATAATCATTAAATTTTTACCTTGGTAATCAATAAATTTTTGGCTTAGTAATCAAAAAATATATAATAATTCAAGCTAATAATCAAATAATCATTAAATAAATGCTCTCGTAATCAATAATCATTAAAAAATACCCCGATAATCAGGTAATCAAGAAACCCATGACGGGCCTCCTTTATGCCTCCTGGGTTTTAGTTCATGACAATTCTATTCGGTAATTTTGTAATATCCCCAAGTTATGTCTTCAATTTAAAGAAATAATAATAAATACGTCAAAACACAGAGATGTATGTTAATAAGAATTCCATCAAGTAAAAGGAGTGAAATTCTATAATATCTCTACAACAAAAACGAATATATTATTTTTAGTTGCGAAAAAATGAAAATTTTGAAAATTTCAAACGATGTATATCTAAATAGATTGATTGATTGATTAGTTAAAGATTAATGTCCAGTGAGTTATATCAGGACGAGAATAAGTTAATCAATTCAAAAATAATATAGGGTTATTGCATGAATATTGGGGAATATTGTCCCGAGTAGAATTTTATATTGCACGAGCTTGCGAGTGCAATATATGTTCTACGAGGGATAATATTCCCTAATATTCATGCAATAACCCTTTTATTGTATAGCAAAGCTAAAATTTCTGTTAATAAGGGGATTTTTGTTGTCAATGACGTCATGAAATTTAAGTCATATTTGCACCTAGTGCAGTATGGAAATTTATTGCACGCTTACATTTGGTTGCTTTCTTAGGGAAATATTATGTTGCTATACAATAATGTAAATTATAGAAGAAAGAAATAAAGGTTTAGGAAGGGACAACCGGGGCAACGAGTTTTGATTGTCATTGGAAAAGGGTAGAAATGGGTAGGGCTGAGAAATTTAGCCTTCTATACAACACCCAGCTATATCAGGACGATAACAAGTTATTTAGTTAAAGAAGAAAGAAATAAAGGTGAAAAGGGACAACCAGAGCAAAGAATTTTTGATTGTCACTGGAAAAGAAGAAAATGGGTAAGGGCCTTCTATACGACTCCCAGTGAGTCTGCTCTCCTTAGAAAAATATAGAAAACGTCTTTATACTGCATTGAGCGTGGGCTTTCTCAACACATTTTGCTGCCATGGTTCGCGATGTGGCTTTCGTATCATGATCCGACTACCCCGCATAGAAAGGGCATTCCCCTATCCACCAACTGGGGACGAGCCCGGCAGCTTTGTAGCCTGAAAACTAATCCAGGTGCCGGGATTTTAATAAATACTGAAGTGAAGTACGTTTAAGATGTAAATACACATGACCACAGATTTAAAGGGAACCACTTGTCAAATAAGATGCCATGGAATCTGCCGCTTTGGTGACCGTGCAGATCAAACCAAAACATTTAAAAGTCTATTAACAGAAAATTGAAAAAAACGAAAGGATATGGAGTGAATGTACATGTGACAAAAACGTACACGATACATAGAAAACTCCAGTTTATCAAGGACAGGGCTTTTATTCCTGTCTACATCTTGATGTCACCTGAGGGTCTTCAACAAGAGGTGAACAATATTCACCCCCTCAAGCGAGATCAAGAAGGCCCCTAGAGCGCAATTAAGCGGTATTCTTGACAAAAATTATATCAAGGTCACCAGGAACAAAATTATTATTATTATTATTTGTGACTTCTAATGAATGGACATAAGAAATGGTTACATATTATATAAAAATACAAAGTCTGTTTAAAAAAAAACAATTCGTTTAAGTAAACGAGTGAAAGTATTGAGATGATTATTTATAATATCTCTACAACTAAAACAAAATACTCTTTTTAGTTCCAAAAAGGGGGAAATTTCAAATGATGTAGATCTAAAAAGATTGAATTATTAGTTGAAGATTAACGTCAAGTGGGCAATATTTCAGCTATATCAGAACTATACAAGTTAATCAATTCAAACATAATGATCCATATTGTAAGTAAAAGAAAAAAAAATAAAGTTTGAAGGGACAACCTCGAGCAACGAGTTTTGATTGCCACTGGAAAAGGGGATAAATGGGTAGGGGCAGGAAATTTAGCATTTATACGACACCATGTGCGTCTTTCCTCCTTAAAGAATTCATATTGGATGTAGCGTTTCTCCACATAGTTTGGCTATAATGGTTCGCGGTCAGGCTTTCCGTAATATGACAAACTGGGGATGCACCCGGCATTTCTGTAGCCGGAGCCTCTGAAAACCGAATCAGGCGCCGGGATCTAAATAAATACGTTAAGATGTAAATACACATGACCACAGATTTAAAGGGAACCACTTGTCATTTAGGACGCCATGGAATGTGCCGCTTTGGTGACCGTTTTATAAAGATGTCATTTAAAATCTGTCTAGGACGACAAGTTCAACAAATATAATAATAGGTTAAGTCGTTCGTCCAATGGGTTTTCCTTACTGATCTCCCCCTCTAGTAGGCCTCTGACTCTTGTGTTGTTGTCACTTACCTCTATGGTACAAATATCACCTGTTTATCTTTTCTATTTTGACTTTTATTTTTAAATTTTTGCAGTTGCACCATAGAGGCACGCAGAAGAATTCGGTCTACTTCTGACTGGATGAGATGCAAGTGTTTTGTCATTTTCGAAATTTGTTTCTCGTCGTGTAATTCTACACACATTTTATTACATTTTTTTGTTACAAGACGATCTGAAATTCAAGTTTATTGAACATAGGAAACAGAAAGTTTGAACTATGACATTTTTATATTGCGTTTAGGAACCCCAGCTCAAATGAAGAGCTCTAAGTTGTTTATAGTTGCATTACGACATCAATATAATTATCATAATTCTTTATTGCAAAATTACACCCCTAAGGGTCAAAGCAATACAATACAACACAAAACATATAATACAGCATACAATGATCAATAAGTAAAAGATAGACGACTCTCTGACCGGCGTGGACCCTATATCAATTCAGCAGATTGTTTCGGAAAGGTACATTCTACCGGTAAAAGGGCCGAGTTTGGATTAAGAATGAAATTAATTTTTGAAACTGGTTGAAATTTTTAAAATTTGGGAAGTTTTGGTGTATAAGTTCAAAAAAATTTGTCCTATTTTGTTCATCAATTTTACAATTTAAAAGGAAATGGGTTTCATCTTCAATAACTTTACATGTCTTACAATCTTTTAATTTTGTTTTGTTTTGTTTTGTTTTTTTTGTTTTTTTTTTGTATTTTTGTAAAGACTCATTTGCACTTCCACAGAGTCCACTCTAATTAACATGTCTTAGGACTAAAATATGTTAATATAAATTGCCTAGTCGTATCAAGAATTGATATAGTATACACGTACAATTTCCGCGATTTGAATTAGTTTTTACGAAATGCTTTGGTTTTCTATAAACGATAATAAGCAGAAGTCTGTCTAATATGACATCTTTTTAGTAAATATGAGCATGTGAACGGTTGATAGGACTCGTTGCTCAGTCTGGCAAGGGCAACTTTATCAAACATCCATGTTATGCTGCTTCATGTTATTAATCAGTATATTTTTTTTTCCTTTCAAGCTTAGAAATGCCCTGTCTATGCGGGGTAGTCAGGTCATAACACGGAAAGCCTGACAACGAAACATTGTATGAAGAAACTTCACGCTTCATGAAGTATACGTTTCGAAAAAAAAGAAAGCAAAATTTCCTGCCCCTACCCATTTCTCCTCTTTTCCAATCATAATTCTGACAATCACTACCATCTTAATATCTTTCTTATTTGAATTTTTTTAATTACAAAATTAAATTAACTTGTTTTCGTCCGCATATAGCTGAAATAATACTCATTGGAATAAAAAATTCCGTCTCATGCCAACATTAAAAAGTTCTTTAATAAATTAGATATCAGTCCCTTGTGGAAAAATTTGAAGTTTTAGTCCGAACTGTGATTCAAGATTTATTTTTTTACTTGTTACTGTGATGAACGTTTCTTTTTACTTCGACCTTTAGATAGCTATAGTTGTTGAGTTGCTACCGGACACTACCGCAGTGGAAGGGGGCAATATAATGCTGTTTTAACTCATCTTTGCTTTTTAAATGCATGTACCAAGTCGGGGCAATTTCGGCTGACAATTGTTCCAGCGGTTTTGTCTTCCTACCTCTTGGATTTCGGCTCTTGACAATTCTGTTCCGCAATTTCGTTATTATCCTCACTTAAATTAAATTTTACCTTGACTGTATAATTAAATTTTACCGTGACTGTATAATTAAATTTTACCTTGACTGTATATTGAGACTAGGTCACCAACAACGCTCGGCATGCATTTCCTGTCATTTTAGTGTCCATGCAATGGTCGTTTCAACTAACAAAACTCAGGCCAAAACGTAGGATACCGCGGTTTATTGCAGAAAAAAGAATCTTAAGATATCTGAAAACAAATATGCTGAAATATTATTTAAATACAAGGTTTCTAGTTCTTAATTTTCCCTTTAAAAATGTCTTCAATGTCCAGTAATGGATATTAATCCCTTATGACTTTGTGAAAATGAATCAATTTTAAATATCTGAATATTTCTACTTACAGTAGTTGTGGAATAAAAAGAAAGTTGCTGGTGTGTTGTACACAAAAATAAAGAATTCCACCGTCATCAAACATTCTGTTATTGGGGGCAGTATTTTAGTATTTTGGCCGAGAAACAGTAATTGTTTAACTTGCTTGAAATTGGGTCCAGTTTATTTATTTTACTTTTAATGGAGCTCATTTGACATACAGTTTCTCTCGATTCAGATAATCATGCTTTAATTACTAAACATCCCACTTCCAAACATCCTGAAAGTTATGAACTATGTGTAAGTTTACAACAGGGATGACGGTATTTGTAAGAAAATGTAATATTTGGACTGGTACGTTGTAATGAAATCATGTAGACCAACGAAGCTTTTTTGCATGGTTATTTGGTGAGACAGCACTTATTGTCCAGACTTCTTTAGTCCCTATACATACTCAAAATGAATGCTCGGTTATTCGTTTCGAAAACTTTTACTTTGTCACCAACAACGCTCTGCATGCATTTCCTGTCATTTTAAAAACTAAACTTTAATGTCCAATGGTCATTTCAACTAACAAAACTCCGGCCAAAACGTAAGATACCGCGGTTTATTAATTATAATCTTTATTGCAAAATTACACCCCTTGGGGTCAAAGCAATACAAAACAGTACAAAACATTAATTTATACAATATACAATGAAAAATTAGTTAACGATAGATTACTCTCTGGCCGACGTGGACCCTATATCAATTCAACAGATTGTCGATAGATTACTCTCTGACCGACGTGGACCCTATATCAATTCAACAGATTGTTTCAGAAAGGTACATACTACCGGTAAAAGGGTTGAGTTCAAAAAAAAATAATACTTAAATAAAAAAAGAAATGCGCAACAAATAAAATGACAATATACATTTTTAAACAACAATACATAGCAAATGAAATTAAATGCCCCGCGTCTCTAGCGACTGCTTGCAGAAAAGGGGATCTGTAAGAAATTTGAAAACAAATATGCTGGAATATTGTTTTAATACAAAGGTTTCTAGTTCTTAATTTTCCATTAAAATCTGTTAATTGTCCAGTACTGGATATTTATCCCTTACGACTTTGTTGAAATGAATCAATTTCAAATGCTTACAATCATGAGTTGCGGAATAAAAAGAAACTATGATAAGTTGCTGGTGCGTTGTACTGAAAAATAATACAAGAGAATTCCAACTTAACCGCTATCAAACATTCTTCTTTTGGGGGAGCATTTTAGTATTTTTGCCGAGAAACAGTCATTGCTTTACTTGCATGAAATTGGGTCCAGTGTATTTATTTTACTTTTAATGAAGCTGTTTTCGGGTCACCAATTGACTGAGAGTTTCTCTCGATTTATATAATCATGCTTTAATTCCTAAACATCCCACATCCAAACATCCTGAAAGTTATGAACTATGTGTAAGTTTACAACAGGGATGACGGTATTTGTAAGAAAACGTAATGTTATATTTGGACTGGTTGTAATAAAATGATGTAGGCCATCGAAGCTTATTTTGCACGGTAATTTAGCGAGACAGCAATCTTTGTCCAGACTTCTTAAGTCCCTATACATACTCCAAATGAATGCCCAGCTATTCCTTTCGAAAACTTGTACATTTTGTTACTGTTTTGACGCCGGAAATAACCAATAAATCGCTGTCGGTCATTTTTTTTTATTCATAAATAAGTTTTAATTGTGTAAGTATGGGGAATATTTTCAAAATTCTAAATTTTTGACACAGTGACTGCATTTATGCGTTTTTATGTATGCACTTGATGGTTAGCATTCTTTGGTTTTTTTGCCATGGGAAAATATGTGATTTGAGGACAAAAATGACATTAATTTGTTTTAGTTTATTTTAAGAATTCATATTTTTAAACATAAAGTAAAGACCACCGCTACCGACATATTCATATTTTTAAAAATTGGTGATAAATAAATAAAAAAAATAAACACAAAACGTATATGCACGTTTAGAAAAAGAATCATATAAATGCAGTGTGAAAAAATAATAAAAAACATTTTTAAAAATCTTTACTTCTTTTTTTGTGAAAATTTGGCCGTGATATCAAACCCAAATTCGGGAAATCTTCGGTGTTGTAGTGGTACATATTATTTTCCTTAATATCTTGATAAAAATAATGAAATATAAGGATGTTTGAAAAGTTTTCATTTTTTAAAATACTTACTCCTACCCTAAAAAAGAACATCTGAATATTCAATGATTGTTCTCTTTCGGATATAGCTGAAATAATGCTTACTGGACTTAAAATTTCAAAAATTAACGTTTCATTCAAGCATTAGGATTTTTTTTTTTTTTAAATATGCTAAAGAATAAACCCTTAACGCTATCAAACATTCAGTTATATTGGGCAGAATTTCAATATTTTGGCCGAGAAACAGAGATTGTTTAACTTTCATGAAATTGGGTCCAGTTTATTTATTTTTAATGAGGCTGTTGTTGGTTCCTATTTTACTGACTGTTTCCTTCAATTCAATTTACTATGCCTGAACTCCTCACATCCAAAAATCCTGAACTATCTGTAAGTTTACAACAAGGATGACGGTATTTGTGAAAAAAAACTTATAAATAAGTATATGGTGTTATTTTGCTACCCATTAGTGGCTAAGAATGGACTGGTTGTAATAAAATGATGTTAGCCATTGAATCTTATTTTGCACGGTCATTGAGCGCGACAGCACTCTTTGTCCAGACTTTTTTAGTCTAGAAAGTTATCAGGTTATAGTCCCTTTACATACTCCAAATTGCTCACTGACACTGCCGATGTCTATACTTTACTGAAATACATGACGACTCTTGAACAAATCCTTCGGGAAGTTTTGCGTTTGAAATTTCTTCCGTAGTGCGATAGTGTTTAGATTAAGCTCCATGGGCTAGCCGACAGTTTAGCGGCGAGCACTCTTTGACCCATTTTCTAAATTACGTTTTGACATATTCTTTTTTTTTTCAAGATAGTGGTCATAGAGTTAGTATCCTATACCTATACTGGGTTTAATTCGTATGATTATTATACTGTAGGCAAACGGGATAGATAAAGGGGAGGTTTGGGTACCCATAACCCGGTTTAACCCTACCGCTAGCTTTTTCTAGTGCCGGAACCAAGTCCGGCTACCCCGAGTTCCTATCATTATTTACGTTTGTCTCTAGTATATTACGTTTTTTTCTGGTGCGGTTCCCCTGTGGATTGTGGCATGTGATTGTAGTTTTCGGCCATTGTAGGTGTTTACTGTTATCTTGGGTGTATAATCAGTTATAGGGTCTGTAAGTCTCGTCGAATTTTGTAACTTCCGGGCACGTAAAATGTACCCGGAAGTTACATTTTTAACGAAAACATATGACGTTTCAAACAAAAACTTGAACGTCATAATCCTCAGACGTCATTTTTTGGCGGGAAATGTTTTCGAATTGCAATCTTATGGTGAATTTTCGCAGGTCACATGACGAGATTTACAGGCCCTATTCCTTTCGAAAACTTGTACATTTGTTTACTGTTTTGACGCCGGACATAACCAATAAATCAATTTTTCATAAAAAAATAAAAATATGCCACTTAACGATACATTTTACATAGTGGTCATATGAGAATGCTTCTATTTGTAAGGAAACCTATACATTAATATAATTCCCATGCATCAACTGGTTGTAATAAAATGGTGTCGGCCATTGAAGCTTATTTTGATTATTTTAGATTTTAACATAAGTTGTCGAAATGCGTATATGCAGAAAATAAATTGACAGTAACTTCGGTATTTAGTTATTTGTTACCACTGGACCGATGCCTCTGCTGGTGGACTGTTAGTCCCCGAGGGTATTCACCAGCCCAGTAGTCAGTACTTCGGTGCTGACCCGAAAGCTGATTCTATTTTGAACCTTGCAATATCTAAATTTTTGTTTAAAACTAAGGAGTATCTCCCTCATGCAAAGCTCTATCCTTAGCTGTTTTTTTGGCTTTACTTTTAGATCATATTGGGTATTTGTTCTCTATCAGTTTTTGAACATCTTTGAGTTTATGGTCTTCCAAGCGTTTAGATTTTATCTGCACTGAAGAGACATAAGTTGTCGAAATGCGCATATGCAGAAAATAAATTTACAACTTCGGTATTTAGTTTACACGGTACTTTAACGAGACTGAACCTTTTCAGTGTGGAAATTTGTTATAGTCCCTAAACACATTTGGCTTTCAAAAACTTGAACATTTTGTCACTGTTTTGACCCCAGACATAACCAATAAATCACTGTCGGGTCGATTTTCTATTCATAAATGACTTTTAATTGAGTAATCTTGAGGAATATTTCAAAATTCTAACTTTTTGACACTGCATTTTTGCGGTTTT
The DNA here is from genome assembly GCA_002080025.1 of Modiolus philippinarum. Classification (NCBI taxonomy): domain Eukaryota; kingdom Metazoa; phylum Mollusca; class Bivalvia; order Mytilida; family Modiolidae; genus Modiolus; species Modiolus philippinarum. Next base: position 138,891 of record MJUU01051579.1, on the reverse strand, counting down.
GTATATATGCACTTGATGGTTAGCATTCTGTGATTTTTTTTATCATGGGAAGATATGTTGCGTGAGGACAAAAAATTAGTTTATTCTAAATATTCTGTTTTTTTTTTTTTTTTTTTTGAAATATAAAGTAAAGACCGCCGTTACCCACAAATTGCATAGATCCATGAATAGATATATTATAAAATTTATACAAAAGAATTTTTTGAAAATTGGTGATAAATGAATAAATGAAATAAACACAAAATGCACGTTTAGAAATACAATATAAAATATCAGTAAAACAATAAAAAAAATGCATTATTAAAAATCTTTACCCCTCTTTTTGTGAAAATTTTGCCATGATATCAACCCAAAAATCGGGACAAATGGGCGTTTTTGTGGTACATATTATTTTCCTTAATATCTCAATATAAACAACAATAAAATATAAAAATGTAAAAAAGGTATTTTTTTTAATACATACTCCCTCCACTAAAAAAGAACACCTGAATATGTCAAGGATTCTTCAAAATAACTTCTTTTGATTTCCGTTTTATATGTAATTTTTTTCCATGAATAATCAATAACTTTCATTATGTTTTTGTTAATATATGTATGCTTGCATTGCCATTACCCTAATGGGTTCTTTGTAATTTCGAATAAATTCATAAAATAAACTAAAACCGAAAATAGTACATTAACAAAAATGTCGTATACATGTATTTATTTATTTATTTATTCAAAATCCATTTGGGTTGCAACTAAAAAGAGGCAGAGCAAACTGGACTAGGTGTTAAAATATGTACAATATTTAATAGTAATTTTTTTTTATATTTTATTTGTATTCTCATGTTGCACTCCGTGCCTGAGTTATATAAATTAAAAAATATTTCTACAGAAATGTGCATGAGAGCTGTTAAAAAGTTTAATTATAAAATCTAAAAAGTTAATAATATATACGAAATACAAATACTATACCAAATTCTTTCTCAAGGTCAAGGAACGCTGAACTTGAGATGAAATATATTTCATCTATAATTTTTAAGGTGTTTTCTAAAATTTCTACATACAAAAGTAAACTCTTAGCGACATCAAGATGGTTTCCTTTTTGAATTGTGTCATAATATAGAGGAAATAATCCAAAATATATAAAATATGACAAAATGAAAATGGTTTCAAATTGAGATTATTACAAGATATAAAACAGAATATTTTACTTGCCTTCCTGGAATAAATGGAGAAAACAAACAAACACGGCCATGAATTCCTTTTGTAGACAAGACAGAACAAACAAACACAGCCACAAATTCCATTACATGAAAGTTAGAATCGAACAAATACAAAAAGCCAAAAAATAGGTATACATGACTCTTCCTGAACAAAAATGTTCAAAATGACAGTACAGACCCGTATAACTTTTATATGAAGATGAGTAAAGCATTGACATTTTATCAAAATATCACGACCTTATATTTTGACTAAAGAATCTTTGGTTGGATAGATAGGGAAAGGTTACGAACAATCGAACACCCGGTCTGACATTAAAGAAATATACCATTGTAAATACCACGACCTTTTATTTTGACTTCATCGTACTATAACAGTATTATAGTAGATCATATCAGATTAATATGTCAGTGTCTGTGAAGTTATTTTAGTCCGGAAGGGTTCGATTAATACATGTTTTTACGTGTAGTTTATTTACAAATTATTTGAAATTTACTGTTTTATCAAAATTCTAACGCTTCAAAAATACTGAGACTTCATTCCGTGAATGTCCTCGGTACTGGAATGGGCCCCTATTTCGATGTTTTGTGTAAAAGAAGGAGTACTTCTTTGGAATACTTTTGGATTATGGCTTACCATGTTATTTGATTCTGATGAGAGGTACTCCTTGAAACACGTGTACAGCAAAACAAAATTTACTGTTTTCCATGTAAATTGGATATTTTTGTAGCTTTTGTTTTAATTGTTTTTGTTGTTGCCGATGTTTTTTTTTTTTTTTT
>MJUU01051579.1:103111-134787 GCA_002080025.1 Modiolus philippinarum | reverse complement strand
AAAAAAAAAACAAAACAAAACAAAACAAACAAACATAATGTAGACTTAATTTGTTGCATAACATGATAAAAGAACTTTCTCCTAAACGAAATAATAAATCTGTTAAGTCTTGTGTCGTGGAATTCGTCGAGTGGCCAAAACTTAAAAAAGAATATTTATGATATCCAATAGCATATTTCTCTTTTTTATTTCATATATTTAATATGATTTTGCTATACACCTGAGTCTCGTGTGCATAATACATCTGTCTTTTAGTTTCAACAACAAAGCTAAAAGTGAATTTTGAGACGACTATAGTAAGCTGTAGTCTGCCGATGTAAAATTAAGATTTATTTTGTTTCATTTTTGTTCCGGCGATGTTTTTCTCTGTCCATAAAGCTTCTTTTTGATGAAGATTATCTTTTCTGCGATTTTAAGCGGTAACTTGCTAACTCATGAAATATGAACGGCAAAAATTGAAAAAGATTCCTTCCCACAAAAGATTGTTAATGAAATAAATTTATCTACTGACATAACTAAAGAGAGATAACTCCAGCTCATATACTAGTATTTTTTTCAACATTTCAAATCAATGTGTAGTGATAAATCTTCTTTCTAACAACATTTCTTACTTTATTAAGCTTTTTCTTGTGGGTTTTTATAACTCCTTTTTGGACCTAAAATAATTATCTCATTTTTAGGCCACGCAAATGTTAAGATATGGAGAAGGACAAGTTGTCAATGGCTGGAGGGAAAGAAAGTCAATGACATGAAAATTAGAAGTAAAATTGTCTGTATTTTTCACCTTTTTTCTACATAATTTTATTGAAAAATTCATTTTTACCTCAAAAGTCAATTCAAAGCAAAACAATATCAATACTTTAATACTTAAATAAAGAATGCAAAATTTACGCCCAATTAAGGGCCAAAGGCATATAAATAAAATGACAATATGCATTTTTAAACAAACATTCATATATAGCGAATGAAATTCAATGCCCCCTGTCCCCAGTTCTAGCGACTGTTTCAAAAAGGAACCAAGCAATCTCACTTGTTCATTAGTTACTGGATTTAGGACAATATGAAGTATTATGTTTTTCTCTAGGTTTTTGTCTATATTAATTTTTTGTAAGAAAGTTTCTCTTTAATCCTTATTTAAATAACAATGAAAAAAGAAATTGTTTTCATCTTCTAGTACATTTACTTTGCATGTGTTACAAAAAATTTTTTTTGTATCTGCCACATTTAATTGCCAATTGTTGATCATTGATTCTGAATTTACATATTAATTTTCGGTATTCTGAAAAATTCGTTTTAGGTAGTTTTCGAAATGATAGTTAGTTTTAATTTTTCTATATAAGCGAAGTTTACTATTTGTAGCAACATTCTAAAAGCACTGGCATACGGAATTTACACCTCCCAACTCATTCGCTACTCAAGGGCCTGTGGTCGATACAGTGACTACCTTGATAGAGCTCGGTAGCTTACAAATAGGCTACTTAAGCAAGGATATGTTGCCCATAACTTGAGGTCATCACTACAGAAGTTTTACGGTCGACATCACGACGGTCTTGTGGACCGCTATGGGATATCTGTTTCCCAAATGACAACAGATCTTTCTCTTTGCCACTAAAGTTTGTGTTTCCTCTACCGGATTTGACTTTACTACCGGAGTTGACATGTTCGACACGGCGGGTGTCTTATAAGAAGCAGGAGATGCTTAATCTACCGGTGCATCTAATCTCACCCATGGTTTTTTATTGGGTCCGTGTTGTTCATTTTTGTATATGTGCATTATGATTTTCTTTTCTCTGCCGTTTTCATGTTGTCTTTGTTTTTCCGACGTTGCCATTGTCCTTGGATTGTTCTTTTTAGACTGACGGTTCGGTTCCCACTTACTTTCGTCTTGACTATTTATCTTTTCTTCATTATATTTCATATAATGGTTATTCGACAATTTTTTATAATATTTTTCATTACTTGTCCAATTTTTGAAACTATCTGAGGTTTCCAATTGAAATATTTTTCTTATGAATTTTACATAAGAAAACCAAGAATAAGTTCCTTGGGGATCAATATTCAAGACAATGTATGACAAGCAACTCCTCGGTGGAATAAAAAGGTTAACAAGGTGAATAAGACACAAAAACGATGAAATGTTTTCTATAAATTGAGGTCTGTTGTTTTCCATGATTTTTTAATGTGATCAAAAAATCAAAAATCTTTTTTTCATTTTTCTGACAATTAAAAATGAAATGTTACTCATTTTCAATCATATTTTGGTGACATTGTTTTACAAAAACGTTGTTCTCTGTTTATTTTATTATATCTTTTACCTATTTCAACAGAAAACTTTCCCTCAAAATATAAGATTTAAAATTCCCTTGATGCATAACATTCATTTACAGACATGCAATATTGAGCAATAACATGCTATTTTGTGTTAGTTTGATATTCGGCGTTTTTGGTGTTAAGATTACAACTAATTACAAGTATACGGAAGTAGATAATTTTTACATTTTAGTATAAAAAGGGGATAACACGAATGGACAAATCACAACTGGTTTAACATCAATCAAGTCAGGTAATGATATTTGTACTAATTTTTGTGAAAATGAATTCAAATCCCTAAATTAAAATTTTATTGAGAAAGTAATTTGTTTATTATCATTATTATTTTTATTTATTTTTATTTATTTGTTTTTTTTTTTTTTTTTTTTTTTTTTTTTTTTGTTATTTTTGTTGCCTTATTTTATTATTATTTTCTTAAATTAATCTTTTTTTTTTTGCTGAAATTCACTTTTAGGTTAATATCTAAACAAGTCTTATTTCCACATCTAAAAATTTTGATCAGATCGTTTAAGAATTGTCGTTTGCATTAGTAAAGTTTAGTTATATTTCAATTTCCTTTTTTGCGATTCTTCTTTTCTATAATGTTTTAATTTGTTCATACAGAATGCTTTAAATTTAAATTTTTACTTTAGATTTTTGAAGAAAATTCAAAAATTTACTTCTTTTAATATTTCTCGTTTGTTTCTTCTCTAACTATATATATCATGAATAAGCAGATATTCCGTTAATTCTGCTAACAGACAACTTAGGATGTGGCTCATCATAATTATCTTTATGAAAATTATTTCTGTTGGTGATTTTGGTAATATTTTTTTTTCTTTGAACAAATTAATATGACCGTGAACCGATAGAAAAGTGGCATCTTTAAGCTTTAAGCTGTTTGTAAAACATTTCACGCTCTTGAAACAGGAATTCTGAAGAGTTTTTCGGTAAAGGAGTACCGAATACTTAAGAAACCCTTTTATGTTAGGAATTTATTTTAGCAAATTTGTATATCTAAAAAGAAATGAAACTCAGACTTTGTTTCATTTTTAGAATGAAACTCAACATTACTGTCGTAGCTGTATTGGTCTGCCTTTGTGGCATGGAAGGCATCAGCGCTTCATCCTATGGAAGTTCCGGATATGGAAACAAGTACGGACATGGGTCTGGGTACGGCGGAATGTACGGAGGAGTTTCAGTAGGCTATGGAAAAGGAATGGGTAGCTATGGAGGTAGCTATGGTGGTGGTTATGGAGGATATTCCGGATATGGCAGTGGATATTCAGGATATGGTGGCAATACCGGATACGGAAACATGGGCTATTCCGGATATGGAAAAAGTGGCTACACCGGATATGGAAAGAGTGGATACACCGGATACGGAAAGAAAGGAGGAAGCATAGTCGACGAAACAACAGTTATCATGCCACAACCAGTCCCCATAGCCATGCCAGTTGGAACACCATACGGTGGAGCAACTGGAGCCGTCGCAGATACCGGTTTCTTCGGTGGTCTCGGAGATAACACACAGGGAGGACTTCGTGAGTAGTTTACTTTCGTATCACGTCAATAATTCAATCTTAGCTATACTCTGCCATTTTCGCTACACTAAAAATTCCGGTAGATGAACGAGCCATCATTTAATGATTATTGCTCCAAAAAATGTTTTATGAAAGTACAGATTTGAATCTAAAAATATAATAATAATAAACCAAAATGTTCCCCTTGTTTGGATTATGCTGGTAGTATTGCTGTTAGTTTGTGTTTGCAACACTGGCAACAGTATTAAGTTCTGGAAACTGGTCTGATAGAGACATTTTTTTTTTCAAATTTCCAAGAAAATGACTTTTTTTTCAATTCCAAGTCCCGAAAAAAAAAACAATGGGTTAATCCGTTTTGAAAACCTAACCCAAATACCAATTATGATAATATAAACAACAGAAACTGAGAATACCAAAATGAGCATTAAACTGTATAGAAAAATGTTAATATTTTCATCAGTAGAGTAATTTTCTATCTATTTATAGGCCATAGTACTCATATCTGTTTGTTTTATTTTGATGATCATATATTTTAATATTTTTTTTCAGTTCTTCTCCTTTTCCTAGTACCATTCCTCCTTGGAAACAGTAACGGAATCCTAAACGGTTAAATAAAAATTTAGGTAAGTTAATATCCTTTTACAGATAGTATTGGGTATCATCAGTACAGTAATCATCTGAGCGGTTATATCGTAGATTTAACTGACTCTTTAAAGCAGGGCCGCAAAACGGATTTGTGACAGTATCCTTTTTTTTAAATTACCAAAAATAATGTATTGTAATTCATTTGAAACCCATAGTGTTAAGTCTTTGGGTTAATTTTACTTATTAGTTTCAATAGTTGCAAAGGTGTTCACTCGCACTGGTTGCATATGTGTTTAGTTGCACTGATTGCAAATATGTTTAGTTGCACAGGTTGTAAATGTATTTAGTTGCACATGTTATAAATGTGTCTAGTTGCACTGGTTTCAAATGTGGCTATGCGTTTTGTGCCCTGATTGCGAAGGTGTTTAGTTGCACTGGTTGCATATGTGTTTAGTTGCACTGGTTGCAACTGTCGTGGTGTTCTTTAAGATGTTCAACTTCATTTTCAAAGCGCTAACCAACTGTTCTCTTTACACAAGTTTAAATATGTATCATAAATGCAATTTCCGCATCCTAGGATTAATCAAAAATAAATTTAAAAAAATGCTCTCTTGAATAAAAAGCAATAACGGTATAGTGGAATAGAAAAGAATAATCGCATATTCATTTTTTTCTTTTGTAGACGAAGATATGCATCAAGTTATCCTTTGAGAAAGAGGACGTTATATGAACTGTCATACATTGAAGGAAATAACTTCCATCTTGGTTGCTATGTTCGAAACCAGTTGGACCAAAAACAAAGAAAGCTATTTAAAAAGCCAATAAAAAAGATGTCAAGGGAGTCTTCGTTACTTTGTTTTTTGTGTAATTAAGCAAAAATATAGTCCTTCGAAATTAAGAGACTTTACACATAAGGTCATCAATAGGAAATTGCAGTGAAGTACCTTTCCCAAATCCCGCTTACATCTTGCTAAGCTTTCCGTTTACAAAAATTATTTCACAAATACTCTTACATCCTGTTTGAATTTTACAGTTTTCGTTATTACAGAATTTTCTGCTGAGGTTTGCTCACAAACTATTTGAGTAGTATAGTTATTGCTATGACAGAACTTTCTGGTGATATTTGCTCACAAATGTTTTGAGTAAGATAGTACTTTCTGATGACGTTTGCCGACAAACTGTTTCAGTAGTGTAGTTTTTGCTTTGGAGGATTTTTCTGCTGACGTTGGATATTAGACTGTTGATTTGTAGAGTTATTGTTTTGACAGACCTTTCTGGTGATGTTTGTGGGAAGTTTTGCTCACAATCTGTTCCAGTAGCATATATAGTATATAGTAATTGCCGTGTCAGAACGTTTTGGTAACGTTCGCTCATAATCTGTTTTAGTAGTATAGTTATTGCTATGACAAAACTTTTTTATGACATTTGCTCACAAACTGTTTGAGTAGTAAAAGTTGTTTGGCAATGACTCAACTTTTTGATGAGGGTTACACACAAACTGATTGAGTAGTACATTTTTGGCTATAACAGAACTTTCTGGTAATGGTGGCTCACAAGCTATTTCAGTAGTGTGGTTTTTGCTGTCACAGAACATTCTTATGACGTTTGCTTACACACTGATGGAGTAAGTAGTTCTGTTTTGGCTATGGCAGAACTTTCTGGGGACGTTAGCTCACAAGAAATTTGTGTATTGTGGTTTTGCTGCGACTAAATTTTCTTGTACTGACAAATTGTTTCAGCAATATCGTTTTCCTATGACTAAACTTTCTAATGATACTTGCTCACAAACTGTTTGAGTAGTGCAGTTTTTGAATTAAAAAACTTTCTGATGAAGGTTTCTCACAATCTATTTCAGTAGTACATTGTATAAAGTTTTCGCTTGACAAAACTTTTTAATGATTTGTACCAACAAACTGATTGAGCAGTATAGTTTTGGCTTTGAGAAAACTTTCTGAGGACGTTTGCTCACAATCACAGAACAATGAGACTCAATCTTGATCTGTCACTCGCGTGTTTATAAAATCAGTCCATAAAACTGTTATTTAAAATATATCTTGGTCAAAGTCCCATAACCCTGAAAAATTTCAGTAAACTTCTCGTCTTTTAACCGATGGTGGGAGCAAATAAATAAAATATAAGATCAGAATCTGCAATGGTTTATTTAACAAAATGTAGTTTGTGAAACCAGGTGAGGAACAACCCATGTATGATAATTTTAGGCTCGGGTCAGAAAGGTCAAATATTTTTGTACCAACTGAAAGGTCTGGCAACAAAAAATACACATGTTACATATGAATGACCTATGACTAAGAAATCCTAAATGTAGAATATCACTATCCATTCAGAAAATATGCTAAATGTTGAAATCTTAACTAGAGGCTCATATGAGCCTGTTTTGCTCCACAGGTGACTTCTTTAATTCATTATCCTCCGAAAAAGACCATCCATTATATCATTCATACTATGCATCCATGACATCATTCAAAAGATGTTACAGTGACTGACATTGGTGGCCTTCTTGGATGAACTAGGGATATTAAAATTACAAAGGGATAGTTTGATCAAATTTGGTTAACATTGATTAGGTTGTTAAACACATTTCAAATAGGGTCCTATGTAAACATGTCCCTACTGGCAGCCAAATGGGATTAGATAGGAGCAAAACAAATCACAAACTTACTTTGAGAGGGATCACATAAGGACTTTTTATCATCAAATTTGGTAAAAATATTAATGTAGTTCCAGGGAAGACCTCTGAATGCATTTTCCATAGGGTCCTATGTTAACCTATGTTCCCCACTGGTGGCCATCTTCGTTGATGTAGGAACATAAAAATTACAAGCTTTGAAGGGGATTATCAAAGGACTGTTATGCTAAAATTAAAAAAAAATGTTTATGAGGTTTCAGAGGAGAAGATCTTTGAATGATTTTCCCTTACGAGTCCATGCTTCACTATTTTCCAAACAGCGCCCATCTTGGATGAGACATGGACATAAAAATCACAAACTTTAAAGCAGAACACTGAAAACCTATAACATATTATGTATGTTAAAATTTCACAAGATGTTTCAGAGGAAAAGATCTTTGAATGTATTTCCTTTAGGGTCCAATGTAAACTGTGTTCCACTGTGGCAAAATTGCAGGACATGTAGATCTTGATATACTGACAAATTTTGAAATTTGAACTTTACATCTATTTTGTATCATTTTCAATACATTAAGATAACAAGATGTGTTTGTGAAACACAATGCCCCCCCGGTAGCAATCCTGTCTTCATTACAAAATTAATGCCAAAGATTGCAATATAAACAAGAAATACAGGTTTAGTAAACATTTGAACTATTAGCTATATTAGATCCATTCACATATTTGGGTATCAAGCTCCTTGCAATTGTAATTAACGAACTAAAAGCAAAATCTAGATTTCGACCTTTTGACATCTATGACCTTGACCTTTGACCTCACTTCAATGAAATTTGCATAATGGTGTTCAGCTTTATTTGATTAATATACAGGCCAAATATGAAGGTCCTATCACATCTAGTTGAAAAGATATAGGCAATGTTAAGGTTTTTTGTCAATGTTTTTGAATTTGCACTCAGTGACCTTATCCTTTGACCTGACCCTGATTTTGGTGGTTAATTTGTACTAAGCTCTATTTGATCTAATGAAGCTGCTGGCAGCCATAGCAAAATCTGGAATTTGACCTTTTGACCTCTGTGCCCTTGACCTTTGACCTGACCTTAGTGAAATTTGCCCAATGCTGTTAAGCTTCATATGACCAATATACAGTGAAGATCTATTCACATATAAATATCAAGACTCTAGCAAATGTAATTAACAAGCTTAGCAAATCTAAATTTTGACCTTTTGACCTCAACCTTTGACCTGAACCAAGTGAAATTTGCATAATGGTGTTGAGCTTCACATGATCAATACACATACCATATATGAAGGGCCTATCAGATCTGGTTATGAGTCAGATTAAAGTTACCGACAGACAGACAGACATAGACATGGCAAAAACAATATACCTCCGATAAAAAGTAAAAAAAAAAACATATTTTCATGGGAAAAGGGTTTTCAGATTTTCGTTAAAATTCCAGGATAGGTAGATCTCAACATGCCAATCATTTTTCCTAGCTTAGATTTTTTAAATCTGTATACTATTTGTATACTATTTGTTAAAAAACAGCAATTTACCCCCATGTTCTTTTTCTTTTGGTAACAGCAGCCATGTTGTTAGGTCTTGATACATTAAAATCAAAACCTTGTAAGTAGACACCCTTATAATGATTCAGGCCAACTTTGGTAAATGTTAACTTGGACAAGTAGTTTGTTTCAGAGGAGGGGATCTTTAAACAAAAGTTAAAGCCGACAACGACATGGATGACACCAGACGCCACCTAATGGAACTAGCTCACATGGCCCTGCAGCCAGATGAACTAAAAAGCAGTTCACATGCAAAGTTGAAGGGTCATGTCACAAGGAATACAAATATCACAAATACTTCATTGCTTGGAAAGTACAGTGAAACCTGTCTAAAATGACTAAACTCATTTTTAAGTCCTTAGTATCAAAATCTTTTCCTTTTAAATCAGTGTAAACCAAATACCTCTCTAAACCGAACGAAAGAGTCCCAAAGGGATTCGGTTTAGACAGGTTTCACTGCACAATCAAAATACAAGTAATGTGTGATGAAATCCAGCCCAACGCCAGTGATGGTGTAACAGAGAGAGATTGAGGTAAAATAGGCCACCCATATACTTAAAGGGTACAGTATAATGACAAGACATGGGAGATATTCTTGGTCTTTTATTAACTTATATAAAAATATTTCAAAACATGATTGTAAGATTGCGTACTATAAATCACCGTCTTTTTATTATTCTTGTAAACTGTTGTTTGCATGTAAAAAGATTCCAAAAATTTCCAATTTGAATCCATTTCACATTAAAAATAATAACAAAAAACACTGCGTAGTGGACGGAAAACATAAGACTAGTCTTAAAATATCTGGATGGAATTGAGTGTGTCATTTTATCTAATCTGTATCTCCTGTTTTTGTCTCCCCTTGTTCTTTTGTTTGTTGTTCATCTGAAATAATACATAAAATATTATCATTTTATTCTTATTAATATTCATAAAACTTGAAATATTCAATACTGCAATATTATAATCAATGATTCAAACAATATTGAAATTTTGCTTTGTAATAAAAAGACTTTTTTCATGGAAAATATTTTGAAAATAAGCAGATACATACAATGAGTCTGATATGGGTATAAATCCAACATACTAATTCAAATCTCAAAAGAATATGGTATATCAATATATGTCTGAAAATGTTGGGTTGTGTTAGGGCTATTCCATTAAAATAGATGTGGGGGGGGGGGGGGGGGGTAGGGAGGGAAGTTTAATTTTTGGTCATTGGTCCTGTGTCATTCTCACCTTGTTGCCACTATTTGTATGTTCAGTTTTCTACAAAAAGGTTGTTGGTTGTGGGGGTATTTTGAAAGTCCCTTCCTTCCCACCCACATCCATTTTAATGGAATAGCCCTTATGTAACTTTCTTTTGGTATTCAAAAAAGTTCTGTCAGTTATATATTGTATTTGAGTTGGGTTTTGTTGTATCAGGTGAAATGGAATTTGTTGTAATAAGAAATTGGCTTTATAAATAAAACAAAAAGTAAAAACTTCTGCTAAAACTGAACTAGTTGTGGATGAAGTGTACAAAATAAAACAAAAATATAGGTTTATACTCATTAATTTCTTTCAAACAATTAAAGTTATTTCCCTTTTCTGTACCGATGTATTTGTAATATTTATATTTGAAACATAACATATCTGTAACTATGTGTCAAAGATTTGCAAAAAGTGTCACTGAAAATCACAAACAAAAATATAAATGAATATATATGCACGTGCATTTTTGTGTAATTGCAAGCAAAACCTATTCTGTGTATATGTGCAAAAATACATTATAAATATTTATCTATTCTTTAAAGCCCTTCAATATCTGCATGCTAAAATAAAAAGTGCAGTCAAAAACTGAATAATATTCCCATATCATGTGTGCATCCAGTCCATCCAGCCCTTCAAACTTGAAATTTAAAAAAAAAGGAAACCTTCAAAAGTTGTTGATCGTCGTGAAATTCGAGCATCTGACGAATGTGATCTTCTTGTAGATTTAGACCTTGCTGTAATAATTCATTGGAAAATCAATTGATTAATAATTAATGGCACAATTACATCAGTAATGATTAAAGTGGTGGAGGATTTTTATTTTCTTTCACCCTATATTCTGATAAGAAATGCCAAATTGGGTAATTTTTGCATTAACAAAGTTTTTGTTCAGTTGATGGACGCCTTAAAGCAAACATAGGTAATCACCGATTACAAAGTTCGCCTTGTTATGGCACATTGTCAGGGATGCATGCATATGCAAGTTTCCATGATCCTAATATGTACAGAGACTGAGATCTGAACTCTTCTGTAAATTTGGATATAAGTCAATCAAGCAGAAAATATAGGTCAAAGTAACATAATATTGCCTGGATGCTGACTTTCCATCAGAGATGCATAAATATGCAAGGTGACATGATCCTCACATGTATAGTGACTGAGATCGGAATGTGGACCTAAACTTGAATGGAAATCAGTCAAGCAGAAAATATAGGTCAAAATGACCTAATTTTGCCAGGATGCTGACCTACCATCAGAGATGCATGCATATGCAAGGTTTCATGATCCTAACATGTATAGTGACGGAGATCTAAACACAGATATAAACTTGAATGTAAGTTATTGAAGCGAAAGATATAGGTCAAAGTGACCTAATTTTGCCTGGATGCTGACCTACCATCAGATATGCATGCATATGCAAGATTACATGATCCTACCATGTATAGTGACTGAGATCTGAACTAGACATAAATTTGAATGTAAGTTGTTCAAGCGGAAAATATAGGTCAAAGTAATCTAATTTTGCCTGGATGCTGACCTACTGTCAGAGATGCATGCATATGCAAGGTTACATGATCCTACCATGTATAATGACTGAGATCTGAACTCGGACGTAAACTTGAATGTAAGTTGTTCAAGCGAAAAATATACGTCAAAGTGACCTAATTTTGCCTGGATGCTGACCTACCATCAGAGATGCATGCATATGCAAGGTTACATGATCCTACCATGTATAGTGACTGAGATCTGAACTCGGACATAAACTTGAATGTAAGTCGTTCAAGCGGAAATTATAGGTCAAAATGACCTAATTTTGCCTAGATACTGACCTACCATCAGAGATGCATGCATAATTGCAAGGTTACATGATCCTACCATGTATAGTGACTGAGATCTAAACAGATGTAAACTTGAATGTAAGTCGTTCAAGCGGAAAATATAAGTGAAAATGACCTAATTTTGCCTGGATGCTGACCTACCATCAGAGATGCATGCATATGCAAGGTTACATGATCCTACCATGACTAGTGAATGAGATCTGAACTCGGACTTAAACTTGAATGTAAGTCGTTCAAGCGGAAAATATAGGTTAAAGTGACCTAATTTTGCCTGAATGCTGACCTACCATCAGAGATTCATGCATATGCAAGGTTACATGATCCTACCATGTATAGTGACTGAGATCTGAACTAAAGATGTAAACTTGAATGTAAGTCATTCAAGCGGAAAATATCAGTCAAAGAGACCTTATTTTCTTGGAGGCTGTGAGATAGCCCAAGATGCATCTGTATACAAAGTTTGATGATCCTACCCTTCATAGTTACCAAGATATATACCTAAATGCGCGGACGCAGACGCCAGGGGGTACTCCAATAGTCCTCCTCAACTTCATTGAGGCGAACTAAAAACCACCTAATAAGATATTTAAAAAGAGTCAAATCTAAAAATATCAAGAGAAAAGTTACAATGACAATAATCTGATAAACAATTGGTTCTGATTAATCTTTGATATTGAATGAGTTTTATCCTGCTTATAACCTATAAGATGGGTTTGATGTATCTATAATATTGTGTCGGCAGGAAGATCTACGTGTTTATAACACTTGGGTAATATATTTCATGGAAATCAACACAAGAAAAATCGGAAGGTTGAATTACATGCTGAAAAAGACATAATGGTGATCTACACGATATTGGAAAGAAGGGAAATAATCTATCAATAAAAAATTATCCGTTTCTACAAAACAGCTAAAGCAGTAATATATTAACATGCAATCTATAAAGTGTGCATGCTATAAGGGTATACACTATGGGTTTGTGTGCATTTTTAACCTTTCGTCTCCTTTTCAACTTCAATTTGTTTAGTTTTAGGAGAGGGACTCCTTCCTCGTTTTGTTTTGGGAGAAGGAGTCCGTGTCTTTCCCTTCGCCTTTGGTGATGGAGTCCTTTTTCCCTTTGCTGAAGGAGTTCTAGATCTTTTATCTAAAATACATAATCTTGATCTTTAACTTCTATGCTAACTTACATAACAAAATACCGAAATAACTGATAATGAGGAATAAATAAATCTAAATATATAGCTTTACTGTCAAGGATCAGGAAATAGGAAATTCTATATTTACAATTGCTAAAATTATTAGAATTCTTGTGGGAACTGAGCAGATATCTAGCTGTTATTTTCCGACAGAATAGAGTAAATAACAATAAAAAAATAATTTGTGACATTAATTTTTAATGGGTAAAATAGTGTACCCACTCAATATTCCCACCAGGAAATGATGCACCACGGTTATTGTGAAAGCATCTATAAGGTGCATTCTTTTATAACAAATTCCTAGGATGACCAGCAATTGATAGCGACTCTTAATCCAATATCAATGGCACATATGGCTAAAAAAACTCATAAAGAGATTACGAGGATTCTCACTTCCATCAGATTGTGAGAAAAAAAATTGACTTCTGCATGCTCATTCAAATGACAAAACTAAAGGCTGCAAGATGATTGTGTCTAGACATAAAGAACACACATATAGTTTTATTTGTACAGTCATAGTCAAACCGAGGGACAAATAAAGAGATGGACAAGGGGAAAACAATATGCCCTGCGAACCCATCCCACCACAACTTTTTGTTATGGGGGCATAAAAAACACACAAATAATCAACATTTAATATTCATATCCTTTCCTGCTGTATTTAAAGAAAAATAAACTATCAAGAATAAATTTTATCAAGTAATACCTTTTACATATTTACCGTAAACCAACTCGTTTTTTCAACAACTTCATTTCCACAAATCACAACTTAAAGAAAATACTGTGTGAGTTTGTTCTATTTTGATTTTTTGATTTTTGGTATACATAAACTGTACCAGGGAGTTTAATTTGTAACAAAAATATGTGATATGTTTTAACCAATTTGAATATTATTATTCTCAGACGTAGTGAACTGGCCAGAAATATTTTCGAATTGCAGTTAAAGTGGTCCTTCGTTATATTAATTGCCCCTCTTTAATGGCAGTCCTTCACTTATCCCCACCCATTTTCAGAGTCCATTTTTTGTAAGTTGCAGTTTCCATGTAATTTATTCCCTTGATAAATGGTCACCCTCACTTTATATCGCAAAAAATTTTCCCTGGTTCAAAAAGTTGCAAATTAACAAGCGTAAATTCTCTGAGCAACATGACAAGATTTTCAGAACAAAAATCATTGCAAATTTATTTTCATAATTTTTTAAAAATTTAATGTTAAAACATCCAATCATAGGTTGACAGAGAATTATTCTCAAAATTTTTTGAGAAAATGAAATTGTCCACAAAACATAGTTGGGTTACGGTATGATATCTTGAGTTTAATGTTAGTTGCAAATCTTTTTAGCAAATTAGTTATGCAGAGTTAATCATCTATTCATTTCTAAATAGAATAAATTCCATCCAAAAATAGTAACAAACACCTCTAATTATATTACATTAGGTCAAACATATTATAAATTATGTCATATACAACTCTATAACAAATCAGGTCAAATTCACCGCCAATTACAACAATTAGGTCAAACACTACAAGTTACAACAATAAAGTTAAATAAAACTCCAATTACATCAAATTAGGTCACATAAATCTAGAATTACAACAAATTAGGTCACATACACCTCAAACTAATTCATGCTATTATTTATACACCTCTTATTAATTAAACATTGCATTGATTATTATTAGATAAAATTATTCCACCCAAACATCTACAGAGGGTAAATGTTGTAACCTTTCTTAACACTTGTTGCTGATCCACCCCCTCTAGAGCCTCCTTCAACAGAACCCTGGACTTTTTCAGACCCAGCATCATCGTGAAAAGAGACTGAGGACCGTTTCACCGGCGTAGCCCTCTCCAGTTCTTTTGAAGGAGTAACTGAGCCTGCTTTGGTTGGAGACAACCGTTCTGGTGCAGGGCTCTTTGTGGGGCTCTTTACGGGGGATCTTCCCCTTGATCCTATGGGTGTTGCTGGAGGCTTAGTGGGGGACTTTATGGATCCTCTAGGTGTTTTCATGCTTGCATCAGGACTCCTCTGTCTATGTGATTGACTAAGAGTTTTCAGTCCTTCCATTACTGAAATACATGTATCATAAAAATTTCTGAATATTATGCAATCCATAAATTTCTGAATATTATGCAATCCATAAATTTCTGAATATTATGCAATCCATAAATTTCTGAATATTATGCAATCCATCTAACACATTAGTGATCTCCTCTGAAATATAGAGCAGTTTGTCAGAAACATTAGTTTATCATGTCTGAAACATTATGTAACTTGTCTGAAATATTAGTTTATCTTGTCTGAAACATTATGTGACTGGTCTGAAATATTAGTTTATCTTGTCTGAAACATATTACCGTAATTTCTCGAATTTTCCGTCTGCCGAATTTTTCGTCGCCTGTCAGAAATTTTGTGACAGCAATTTGTTTTTCCTTTAATGCTGCAAAACTTAAACTGAAATTCAAAAATAGCAGTTTTGTTTATCACTCTTGAGCGAAACATAGTTTTACTCAACCCAAAACATTATAATTATTATTCGTCATATTACAGATAGCCTTTGCAGAAATTATGCTTATCTTAAAAGCAGAGTGGTACAGGGGTACCATGATCTCCTTTCAGGTGAATGGAAATTAGAATTTTGCTTCCAAGTTGCATTTTTCTCACTGTCACAAAACATCACAGATAACAAAAATGAAAATATGTTGCAACACACTGCACGAAAATAATTGTTCACCACCCTAAGATCTGATGACACAATAAAAAGGAAAGTATTCATTTATCAATTAACAGTTGTGTTATTGCATTTTTTTTAAAATGTAGTTTAGGGAAACTGAAGATTAAATACATGGGAGTAAGCTATATACAGTGAAACCTGTCTTGAGAGACCTCTGCTATGAAAGACCGACCTCTTTTGGAAGACCACCACATTATGTCTACTCTGTGTAAAATTTATATGAAATAAACCTCTTTTGAAAGACCAACTGTCTTGAAAGACCACCTTCTGATGGCAGAAGGGGTGGTCTCTCAAGACAGGTTTCACTGTATTTATAAGCTGGCACCCTTCACATCATGTCATATTTTGCAAAATCAGTTACATGTACTGGCATCCCATGACAGTGGTTAACTAGGCATTACAATAGTAATTTTAACCTGACAAGGTATTATAAGCGCAAAAAATTTATATAAACTTGATCCATAAATCAAAAACATAATATAGGAAGGTTCGCGAACATCATTAGTGATGTCACAAAATCTAATTTACATATGCAAATTAGCATTTTTGGTTGGCAAAGTTGTAGTTGGACCACTATTTAACAATGTAAAAAAATTTTTGATCTTTTGTATTTTTTTTATTATCCATCCGATTTTGGATCTGTAAAATGCGTAATAAACTTCAAGATTTTCATATTTTTTCTGCTGATTTACTTTTTTAAAATTTCTCTTAGACAATTTTTTATGTGGTTTTAAAAAATGTCAAAATTGCCGAAAATTGTATACTTTAATAAAACGCTAATTATATAGATTTTGAAAATAAATATATTTTAAAAGATAATACCCTGTAAAAGTGTAAACAATCCAGAATTTCAATCAAAAGGAATTATCAAGATATCTCAATTAACAATTTTGTAGGATTAAATTGAAAATGACATTTTTATGACCCTAATCAGTTATCACGATTTCTTGCCAACCAAATTTACCTTTTCCAGTCTGTGACGTCACGGCGAACCTTCCTATTAAGTCTACAACAATTAGGGCAACAAAATACAATATCAACTTTGCAATGAAACAAGCCTGTAACAAGGCATAAAAATACAATATCAACTGTGTAAAAAGGTAACAACAATGCAATATCCACTCTGTGTGAAAAGGCATCAATGATACAATATCAACTTTGTAATAAGGCATTAAGTATACAATTTTAATTTTGTAATAGGTCATGAATAATACAATATCAACTTTGTAGCAAGGCATTAAGTATACAATATCAACTTTGTAATAAGGCATTAAAGATACAGTATCAACTTTGTAACAAAGCATTAAGTATACAATAACAACTTTGTAATAAGGCATTAATGATATAATGTCAACTTTGGAATATGGCAACAAGTATACAATATCAATTTTGCAATATACAAGACAATAAGTTTACAGTATCAACTTTATAATGATACAATTTCAACTTTGCAACAAGATAAATGAAACAAAAAGCAAGTTTTTTTTTAAATATCCCTATATGCAATTGAAGATTCATATAGAATTTTTTCTGTATAGAGTGGGGCATGCCACTATTCTGATGGGAGTGGCTTACACCATTTTTTTCTAAACAATAACTTTTCATGTTTTTAAGGTTAATTGCAATTAACAATATCTCTTAATACAATTAAATTTCACTCAGTTGAAGCAATACATTTCTCACTTTTGAGACAGAACAGTTCCTATTTTTAGCGGTGTGAGATTTCCTTGTCTTGTACCCCCCGGTACNCAGACGTCATTGACGTCGCTTAGGAACGTCGGATGTCAAGTACGGCTTGGTGGTAAATAAAGTGTAGTTCGTGATTATAAAAGTGAGAAAATAAATCAAACACCGTTGAAAATGCAAGATTTAGAAATCTCAGACACCCTCGGGTAAGATTTCAATGGTTCTCTGACTCGGCAAGCCTCGTCAGAGAAATATTGAAATCTTACCCTTGGGTGTCTGAGATTTCTTGATCTTGCCTTTTCACGGGTGTTAGATTCATATAATCTGTTCATAAATAAAAGTCCCAACATAACAACATCTGTTCATGCTAAAAATGTCCAGCAGTATCAACAATATTTGCTATCAAAAACTGTTCATGCTATTACAGTTCCAATAGTAACTAGCAATATCTCTTCATGCAATCAAATTTCCATCAGTAAACAACATATCTTCATGCTACTGATGGTCCAGGAGTCTGCTCAAATCTGCTCATGCTGTTGAAGGCCAGGTAGCAGTATGATATCTTGTCATGCTTTTATGGGTCCAGCTGTAAACTATATCTATTCATGCTATTTAAGGTTCAGTAGTAACCCACAACATCTCTTCATGCTATTAAAGTCCAGCAGTAACTCACAATATCTCTTCATGCTATTTAAGGTTCAGTAGTAACTCACAATATCTCTTCATGCTATTTAAGGTTCAACAGCAACCCCAAACATCTCTTTATGCTATTTAAGGTCAAGCAGTTACCTATAACGATCTCTTCAATTAAAGTCCAGCAGTAACCAACAATATCTCTTCATGCTATTTAAGGTCAAGCAGTAATTCACAATATCTCTTCATGCTATTTAAGGTTCAGCAGTAACCCACAATATCTCTTCATGCTATTTAAGGTTCAGCAGTAACCCACAATAACTTGTCGTGCTATTTAAGTACAGGCAGTAATTCACAATATCGGTATCTCTTCATGTTATTAATTGTTCAATAGTAACCAACAATATTTCTTCATGCTATTTAAGGTTCAGCAGTACCAGTAACACATAATATATCTTCATGTCATTTAAGGTAGAGAAGTAACCCACAGTATCTCTATTTGCATTTAAAGCTTCAGCAGTAACCAAAAAAAAAACAGGCCACACAAGCAAAGGTCAAATAGTAACAAACAATACCTGTTCATGCTACTAAAGGTTGATCAAAAGAACACATAACATCAGGAGTAAAAAGACACACAGTCTTGCAAAGTCTGAAGTGGAGAAAAATAGGGTTGTGCAATGCATGTTCAATTAAAAACCAACCTGTCTTCATACTGTCATCCATATCTTTGTGATTGCTCTTCTGCACATCAGTCAGAGATGCTGCTTCTTTGTCTTGAACACCACTGGAGACCTCTGATGGTATGGTCTTTTTGTCTATTGAGGAAGATGAAGCTTTTTTATGCAAAATAGTAGAGCTTAATTCATCATTTTCCAAACATTCTATTGCAGATACTGACATCTTGTTCTCTGTTCCTCTCTTCCCTAATGATTGTGCCATACTTTTTTGAGCCTTTTCTGACATCAGTGTAGTTTCATTTATAGAGCCATTTTCAGAAGACTTAAGGACATCTGTTTCATTGTTCTCATCATTTCTACATGACTTGACGTCTTCTTGTTTGTAATCTTTGTCTTTAAACTCCAACTTTTCATCACTTGTCTGTTCCATGGATTCAATTAGTCCTTTTAATTTTTCTTTATTATGTTGAGAAATATTTTCTTTGTCAGAATCTCTTGAGCACTTTATTTTGTCTAGTTGAGATGAGTTATTTTCTGTCAGGTCTGTAGACATATTATATGAATTCTCATTTTCTGGTGTCTGTTTTTGTGTGTACTTTGGATCTGAGGTCTCTATAAAATGATGACCTAATTGAGATGGTGGACTCGCGGCTTGTTCTGTATGTGCCACTTCTTGCACTAGTGGATGAGCCTCCTTTTCCACAATAGGATGTGAAACTGCTTGTTTTCGATTTTCCTCTTCTTCATCAACTTTATGTGCTCCTTTTTGCTCTTTTGGATGCTCTACTTCCTGTGCCTCTTTTTGCACTTTTGCATGTGTCACTCCTAGTACTGTTTGATGAGCCTCCTCTTGTGCTATTTGATGTGCCTCTCTTTGCACTATTTCATCTGCCACTTCTTGTGCTATTGGCTGTTCCTCCTCTTGTTTTGCACTTGGCAATTCTTGTTCTGCTGGATGTGCCAATCCTTGCAATACTGGATATGCTTCTTTTTGCACTTTTGGAAGTTGTACTTCTTGTGCTCTTTGATTTGCATCTTTTTGCACTATTTGATTTACATCTTTTTGCACTATTTGATTTGCATCTTTTTGCACTAATTGATTTACATCTTTTTGCACTATTTGATTTGCATCTTTTTGCACTATTTGATTTGCATCTTTTTGCACTATTGGAATGGTCACTTCTTGTGCTGTTTGTTGTGTATCTTTTTGCACTATTGAATATGCCACTTCTAGTGCTATTTGATGTTCCACTTCTTGAGCTAACGGACGTGCATTGATGATATCATGCTCCTTTAATACATTACCACTACTGACAGAAGCAGACTTTTGTTGTGTTACAGCAACATTTTGAAGCATGACGGCATAATCTACTCCGCTCCTTGACAGCTTTCTGCACAGATTTTCGTCTGTTTCTGTGACAGTACCTAACCCTGTGTGTGGTGAAGATAATCTTTTATATTTATTTTTATCAAACAATGTGAACTCTTCATCATGGATTTTCTGCTTAGCAATCGCCTTTTCCTGCTTAGGGACCATTTTTTCTCTTTTGACAGTGCCTTTTAAATCTTTCGTGCTTTTGATTGCCTCTGTTAATTTTTTTGTTTTGCCGCCATTATCTGGTTCCATTTTTTTCCTCGGTGATGCAGGCGAAACTTCATTCCTTTTGACTGTAGCATTTATTTCAAATGTGGTTCCATCTTTTGCAAAGATTTTTCGTCCACTTTTTGTGGATCTTGTAGTGACATTTTGAAGTTTCTTATTTTCAACTCCAGAACCATCGTGCATTGACTTTCCATATTTAGCCTTTTTCAACGAACTTTTCAACTCCAACTGTTTTCTCTGATTGATCGATTGTTTTGGAAAAACAGGTTTTACCATCACATTTGATTTTTCACCAAACTGGCCTTTTGTCCCCTTTTGCCTCCAGGAATTTATGTCAAAAGACCCCTCTTTCACACTCTTTGTCAACACATTAGGCATTGTCCTATCCTCAAAATTCTGATCCCTCCCACCCTTTTGTGTTTTTTGATAATTTGCTCTTTTCACATCACTTTTCCATGACTGAATCTTTTGAATATCATAAATTTCATGCTTTGCAGTTTTAGTACGGTTACCTTTGCTGATGTCTGCAAATACTGTACGGATGTTTGCTTTAGGTCTGTCCGTATAGAGTTTTCTCCCATTATTCTGAACTGACTTGACTAACTTATTTCTATATTTAGTATTTGAATTTTGCAGTTTTCGTCCATAAATCTTATCTAATCTAGAAATTGAAGATGACACATGACAGTTTCTACCCTTTTTATCAGATTTCATACTTTGAAAAATAGAGGAACTACTCATCTCTCTGCTATGTAAAAAGTTGTTGAATTCATCATCAACCATATCCATTTTGACATTTCTTAATTTCTCAATATCAGTTGCTGTGGTTACAGACTCATTTGACCATTTTCTTCGTCTATGTCCCTTTTCCAACTCGTCTAACTTACTTAAATTTTTACTAGTCAATGTCATTGGACGAACATTCAATAACTGTGAGCAAGCTCTTGTGGGTTCTTCAAAATGTGCTCCTCTTTGAATCTGGTTTCTATGCAATAAGGATAAGTCATCCTGTGTCTTTGATTTACTGTTACCATAGTAACAGGGTACATTGATTTCTGGGATACTTCCTCGACATAAAGCATTACGTACTGTAGTAACATTTTGTTCTGATATATCATCATGTACATGATCATTTTGGTCATTTTTGTTTGCCATTCTGTAACCAATGCCTTGTCTGAGATTGAAAGCAATTGGCAGAAATTCTTCCGCCATTCTTCTTTCAATTGAAATTTCTCGTCTTACGGCAGGCGAATCTGATGACTTTGTAAGTACAGATATCAAGGACTCCTGACTGTTAGCTTTCTTTTTGTCCCTAAATATTTGACTTAATTCTGTTTCTAAAATTGAATCTGTTAAATAAATGTACATTATCATGAGATCAGCTCTGTAACAATAATTAAGGTGGCTGCAGGGTATTATTCTGCCATTTTTGTCCAATATTTGGTCAGTGAGGATTTATACAATTAGACAGTTAATAAAATAATCATATTATCAAATTTAAAGAAAAAATCAACAATATTTGAATTTTCCTGTTCCCTATCCCTCTCACAACATTTTCATTAAAACAGATGCACTGAATAGTAAGAGATCTAAATATTATGCTAGTTAAAAAAAAAAATAATGTAAAGGGGATAATTTGCTAGCAAAATATTTTACAAATTTATAGAAAGATCCAAAGTATCTAAAATCTTTTTTCCTTATCTCTGTTACAACATTTTCATCCAAAAAGATTAACTTAAAGTTCACAAGTTTCAAATGTGGTGCTGGATACAAAAGAGAACAGAAATTATGAAAGGGAGATAATTTCTCAAAATTGTATAAAACATAACTAATACCCTACAGATACCTTAAATTGAGTAATGCAGAAACAGTTTGAAAAATTTTATCCCAGTGCATTTTTATGGTTATGAATTTTCACATTATACAGTTATTTTAATGTTATTTAAAAATTGTGCACATTGAAACATAATTTATAAGAAATTTTTTACAGTCAATGGTATCAGACAGCAATATTTTTTTTATAATTGTACTGCAGCTTCAAAGCAAAAACAAATCAAAAATTTAAATACATATTAAACAAGAGATGAAAAAAATCATCATTCATATAGTGAAAAACATACTTGATAGGGAGGCAAATGTTAAAATACATTAGAGTTGTCTACCTTTATAAATCTATCTTCCCATGAATGAGGGGAGATAATTTGTCAACAGATTGCAAAATTAGAAAAAGGAAGAAACAGCTTCAAAATAAGAAAATAATTCTTTGAACAGAAACAATTAGTACTGATGATCTAAATTTACATTATACACCTTTCTTTTTATGCCACTGTTTGAAGAAAATTATTGCAATCACATTTTTTTGTTCTGTTATGCGAGTCAAAACCATTTTTATCAGAAAACAGTATTTTCATTAGTCTAATATGGTCTTTGCAAATATCATATCTCGAGTCAGCATAAAGATAATTTTAGATGCAAAATCTTTTTATTATTTTTTTTTAAACTTTGTATAGAATTTTGTGTCAAGATCAAGGAATTTTCAAATGACTGCTTCAAAAATATGGAAAAAAAAACAAAAAACTTCAAAAGTTTCATAGCAGTGGCATTTTTCAGAAAAAGTATAAAGAAATATCAGATAATACTAGACAATACATGTTATTCAAATTTTTAACAGTGTTATGGCAGCACTGTTTTCAGCCAAACAAGTAACCTGGGCATTCAAAAAGGGGCTTATCATAATTATTGGAAATAGTCTTTAAGTGTCCTTGCAACACCGTATGGGAACGATACCGGATATTGGTACTACCCAAGCGGGCGATTGATATTACATAAGCATGAGTGAACGTGAAATATCACACTTTTATTATATTTCTTCTGGATATTTGTGACCAGAAATGTGTGTGATGATTGACAGGATAAAATTATTATAGTCATATAAACATAGAATAAAGCAAG
Source organism: Modiolus philippinarum (assembly GCA_002080025.1). Lineage (NCBI taxonomy): Eukaryota > Metazoa > Mollusca > Bivalvia > Mytilida > Modiolidae > Modiolus > Modiolus philippinarum. Next base: position 111,560 of record MJUU01051579.1, on the reverse strand, counting down.
TAAATCAAAATTAGAGATGAAAACAATTCACCTAGTACCGCCAAAATTTCCCAACAGGATGTTTTGTTCTTCGAAAGCAAACGATTTCAGGCGTGTTGTGTTCTAAAAACATACCATTTAGTTCAATAATTTCAACCTTCCATTGAGATTAAGCAAATCCATGTCTCAACAGCGGGTAATGTTACTTTAATCACGAAAACAAAATTATGAAAGAGTACGGCAACTTGACTTTTATCTGGAATATTCTACAAGTCGCCATACACTTTCATAATTTTGTTTTCGTGATTTAAGTTACAAAACCAGCTTTTGAGACATGGATTTGCTTAATTTTAATTGAAGGGTGAAATTTTTTAACTAAATGGTGTGTTTTTAAAACACAACATGCCTAAAATCGTTTGCTTTTGAAGAAAAAAAACATTTTGGCGGTACTAGACAACATGCTTTCATCTCTTATTTTTATTTACTTGCTTTACTCTATGTTTATATGACTAAAATGAACTCTAATTTTATCCTGACGATCATCACACACATTTCTGGTAACAAATATTAACAAGAAATATAACAAAAGTGCGATTTTTCATGTTCACTTATGCTAAAGTAATATACATCATCCGCTTCGGTAGTACCAATATCACGTGTCATTCCCATATGGTGTGCAATGTTTTTCTATTCTAAATCAATTTATATTCCTTTGAGGTTTCATTGGTGATGAAAAATTGGTAGACAAATATTTAATTGCAATTTGATTGTTAAATGAGAAAAAAAGAAAATTCTTGGGGTAATTGTTTCGAAACCTGTAGCTATAAAATATTGCGAATATCAATATATTCACTCATAAATTATAAAATTTATAATTTTTAATTTATAATTATAAACTTCATGATTACTAAGCCTACCCTATTTCTGTATTGTCTAGCCAACAACAAGAAATACATGGTTAAGATATTACATAAGGCAGATATAATATTACATGTACATGTATATACTAGGGCATGTCTAATAACCATACATTTACCTTTATCGTCTTCAAAATCATCCTCATAATTACCCTTTGCTTCCTCTAAGAAAGCAGAATATATAAATTGCATGATTTGTTTTTTTTTAACCAATCATAAAGCAATCATTTGTGATTTTTTAAAACCAAATATGAGTATGAAAGGCCATAATAAAAAAAATTCCTAGATTTGCAAACTTGAGGTTGAGGGGATAAATTATATATTTTTCTAAATGTCACCATTTACAATGAAAAATACTGTTAATTTAGATTAAAATGACCATAAATGAGTAGAAATCAAACTAAATTTTCAAGGAGTGTGAAAAAATTTGGGGATAATCTAGTATATACCAAGGGCAAAAAAAAGAAAAATTGAAAGTCCAAAAGATCATTTTACTTTTGCCAAATACATAATAAGATTCCATCAACATCTGTGTGGCTTAAAATGAGTATATTTGTCATTAATTCAGAGTAAACATTGATGATAAATGTGTAGATCGAGTAACAACAACACTGCCACGGGAATGCAAGTTAATTTGTATTGTTCATCGACATGTTTCGATGCTCACAGCACCGTCATCAGGAGATCCCGTTGACGGCGCTGTGAGCGTCGAAACATGTCAATGAACAATAAGAATTAACCTGCATTCCCGTGGCAGTGATCAAGATCTCCTGATGATTGTGCCATGAGCGTAGAAACATGTCGATGAACAATAAAAATTAACCTGCATTCCCGTGGCAGTGTTGTTGTTACTCGATCTACACATTATGTTCTTAATTAACAACCCTGCATACCATTAAGGTATCCACTTCCCAGGAATTCTCCGATCAGAGACATAGCAGGCATTGGTTCACTTTGTTTATTTTATTGATGATAAATGAATACAAATAATGATTATCAGTCTTAAGAGACATATTTGGAGATACATGACAAAGGAAAATGATGTAAACTTTCAATAATTTTTTCCCTTTAAGTGTATTTATTTTTTCTGCAATTATACTACATTTAATGAATAAACAAGCTTGGATTGTTTGGAGTATTTTATTAGGTTTTTTGTGTTTCAAAATCAAAGTCCCAAAGGGACTGGTGGATTAGTGTCTATGATGGCAATGATCAGTATCTAATCTATTGAAATTTTATGTACACTGTCCAATAGTGTCCATGTATGATATGAATAATTGCCTGTCTATGTCGTGCATAATTACTCATTTTTTACTATGGGTCTAATTATAATGATGATATCAAAACCAGAAAGGTACAAAAACCATGTTTTGCTCATCAAGAAAGTTAGCATGCCTTTCTGACAGTCAGCAAGTATTTACTGGTGGCCATCTTCATTTGATCACACCAGCCAATCAATGGCAATCAAACCATTAGAGACAAATATTCAAAGAATTTTGATTTTATACCAGAATCCTATTATGGGTTCCCTGCTGTACACTCAACATAGACTAAACAATGACAGCACCATCTTGATCAAGTACAGTTTGAAATTTAATTCTAAAGAAGAGACCTGAATGAAATGTTTGTGAATGTTGACAAGACGCAAAAGCTGACAAGACATGAGCAGCAATACCCTGCTCTTTATCAAGAAACACACAAAGACATGAAAACGATGATCTGTGCAAAGTTCTTTGTGCAACAATGCATCTCAATTCACGCTATGATATACATTCTCATGCAATTGAAAAATGACTGTTATGCATTGTAAATACTCAAATGATATTATCTCAATTTTTATTTGACCAAACTCTGATCAACGGCAATTAACACGCAACACCCCGGACTGAACATTGTTGGACGAACGACAATCAATAGATCAACACCATTGCCTGGTCCTATTTCGAATTTAGTCAATTCCAACCCCGATCGTTGCAGAATATCGTCTGTTTCGGAATATGCACCTTGACAACTGTTTCCAGGTAATACTTTGTATTTACCGATGTACGACTTCTTCAGTATTTTGTTTTGAGTCGGCCATTGTAGATGTATACCGAACGCGGACCTCGGAGAAGACACATAATGGCAATCGCAACAAGTATAATGGAACAGCCAACGTGGAACAGCCGTACTTTTCCATTCATTGATAACTAGAAATGTAAACAAACATTACGTTTTCCGCAGATTGTAAATAATGGACTGTTGTTCTCGACGGGTACTGAATTTGATTTTTTATTTCCAATGCGTTGTTCTTTTATGATTTATTTCAAAACAGCCACATCGTTTTATTGACGGTTCAGGGAAGTACGTTTACGCCATTCATACTGTACAAATGTAAATACATGCATCGGTCTTCCATATTCATACATCTACACACAAAATTTTATCAATGGAAAATTCATTCGGTGATTAATTAACGAATTCGGGCACCATTTAAGTGTTGAAAAGTTCGGGCAATCAAATTAATGTTCAATGAAAATAGACTATTGAGTGTCAGAGTTTTTTATGAGATCAGAAAGATGTGTACGAGGTTTCCTGAAAAGGATTCTTTTAGCATGGGTATGATCACTAATGTTTGATTGCGTGAGGTTGGTCACCCGGGTCGTAACATAGGATAGAATTCTATCCTTTGGAAAGACACTAATCCAAAAAAATGAAGATTAAATTGAATCAAAACATCAAGTCTAGTCCATAACTACTCTTAAACTTTAGATCCAAAAATAATATATGAAATATTCATTGGACCTGGAAGTTTAATTTATCGGTAAAATATCAAATATTTCGTCTGGTGCACAAATATATATTTTGGTGCATAATGGACTTATTAACTAATTTCTAAGTCCAGTATTTACAATACTAACCTGTTGATCCAGGTCGACTATCGATCTTCGCTGATCCGGCTGTTCCTGGACGTTGTTCTCCTTCCTCATCCTCCACATCAGCATCTTCTCCACGTACAATTTTAGCATTGACTTCATCAAGTGCTTTCCTAATGGCTGCTTCAGCTGTTGGATCTCCTATTTCCTTTGCCGTTTCCAATGCTTTTTCAAATGAGGAGGCTGCTGCTTGTAATTCACCACTCTTTACTGAAAATATAGTTAAAAGCTCATGAGATATTAGGTGTAACCAATAGAAGTGCTTCAGAAAGGATCAAATATCACATTTCATAATTTTGCATAAAAATTTCCATACCTGTTCACCCTCCCCCTTTAAGGGGCAAACTCCCTCTTAGAAGCATAATCTCCCCCTTTAAATGAATCTCCCTCAAGGGAGATCAAAATCTCCCCCTTGCTTCTTTTTCTCCCCCCCCCCCCCTAAACCTCCCTCATAGACAAAACAGGCTCATTGTGTAACAGTATTCCCAATTTTTTTTATGAAATTTGATGCAGAATTTTAAAATCATGGTAGAATTATGATTTCAGAAATCGATCTAACAGCTAATATAAATGATTTGTTCCATTCCATATTCTCTTTTCATCATTTATGAATGCAAGTTTTTGTTGGAAAAGGTCGTTACATAAAATATCCCAATTAGATGGGCTGGTATGAGGGAATTCTCCCTCATAGCAGCTATTAACGGTTAACAGGTATGAATTTCACAAAACTGTTTCAGACAAACTTAGATGGCTACAAAAACGCCTACAAAAAATTCCCTATAAACTTTAAAATTACTTTTTAAGAGGACATAACTCCATGGATATCTCATATTACTATTATACACCAGATACAGAGGCAATCTACGAAACAGAGGTCATAACTCTTATCTCCATCATATTATCACATCTACCATATCTCTGACGTCATATTGGATATACCACACCCATTTCATCCTGACATTTTTCACAGTAACATTGTAAAGTTTGAGATTCTGAGGGAAACCTCTCCTTCCTGTGAAGGAAATGTGATAATTCTGTCATTGGAAGAGCTATGCAAAGAAACGGAGATTGAAAAAGAGGGAGAAAATTCCATAACAATCTTTTTTTTTAATTCCTTTCTAAGTAGGTACATACTTTTTGTTTTGTACTAAGGGAGATGACACCATGTAAATATAATTTTTTTTTTGCTTTTTTTTATAGGGTCTGTAAGTCTCATCATGTGACACACTAGAATCAACGATAATCAGGCAATTCGAAAACGTTTCCCAACTAAAAATGACGTCTGAGGATTATGACATTCAAAGTTTTGTTTGAAACGTCATATATCTTTGTTTAAAATGTAACTTCCAGGTACAATTTTTGATCCCAGAAGTTCCAAAATTGTACGAGACTTACAGGCCCTATTACTTTCATTCTTTTTCATAATGAGGGGGTAATGCCCTGAAAATCACATATTTACTTCCTTACTGTCAGTGTACTTCAAAAATTGAAGAATGACATTTCTCTAATGATATGTCAAGTTTAAACCGGTTTTGACCCATTAGATAAATTTTCTTTATTCAACGTATGTTGAATAAANCCCCGTGCTTTTTCCCGCCAAATCTATTTGGAATACAATTCTCGGCGTTTATCATTCATCATTAGAGAAAAAGATTACACCACTTTATCCCGATTATTACCATATTTTATCCACTCTCGATAGTTAAATTTGAAAATTTTAAAATGCTCCGCAAGCCTCGCAATTAAAATTTTAAAATTTAACTATCTCTAGTGGATAAAATATGGTAATGAACGGGATCTTGTGGTGTAATCTATATTTATTATATAGATAGTGGTGATTTATCCAGTTTACTCAATCAAATATATTTCATATTTTCACTCGGTGAAATAAACGATTTATTTTCACTATAGGAAATGATGTCACATAATTATCGTCAATGTATGCACATGGCTCATTGATATTAAAAAGATAATCCCCATAAAATTGCACCCAAAATCTGTTTATAGATTTGTGAATCTATATAATAATAAGTATAACTAATCAACCGTGATGAATATCAATAATAATGTCACTCGTGTCGAACATTGCAAAGGTTTAAACTCATTTTGGAACAAGTTCCAAAACTTAATTGATCCTGCGTTGTTCTGCACTCGTGACATTAATATTATTGATATTCATCATGGTGGATTAGTTATACTACAATTATATTATGATTCTTTTTCAGAAAGAGGGGTGATAACACAATAAAAAAAATCATATTTCACATCTTAGCTATCACTGTACTTCACTAAATACGTCAATATTTATATTATCATTCAGTGTCAAAAAACGGAAGATAATGTCATGAAAATCACATTTCACTTCACTGTTATTATTGTACTTCATCAAAAGGGAGATAACTCAATGATGAAAATTTTTTTAAAAACTGGTAATCACATTTTAGCTATCATTTCATATTCTTGAGTCCCATAACTTTCAGTTCTTGCTAACGAAGTAGGTGTAACCCAAGTTGCATGTCAACTTCCTCATTACTTATTAAACCATTTTTAGTTTATTTCATGTCCTGACTTTGACCCTGTTTTGATAATACTTTCAACAAAGGGACGTAACCTCCTGATCCCACAGTCTGGTTTCCAGTTCCATTGCAGCAAGGGGCACCAGTAAAATTTGAATAAAGATATCTTTAAAAATTAAAGTATGCGTAATGTCTTGATTGTCATCAAATAAATTATTTTGGTAATTACCGAAGTGCATGTAAATCATATAAATCTTCAGGGAAAATGTTTACTGACCTTCCTTTCCCTAAGGAGACCAAAAACCAGGTCATCAGTTGTTAGTCAAAAACATCCCTTTGAAAAATATGCTAAAATGGCAGTCATCCCATAAATATGAATATTTTCTGTAGACTAGGATTAAAATGTGTGTTTTCATCAAAGTGTTTTTGAGAAACAGGCCTTAACACAAAACATAATTTGACAATTTATAGTCGATCCATTATGACCATGGTGTGACCATTTTTGTTTTGACATACTGACTAGTGGACAAATCTCAGGTAAACTTATTGGTCACACCTGAGCAGCTCTAATTTAAATGTCCAGTTCTGCCATTGGTCAAATAAAATGAAAAATTGTATTCAGGTCTTAAAAATATAGGAAGAAGAAAATTCAAAAACTCATATCAGCAAAAGGAATTGAAATATGTCCCTGGTCATTGTATATATCAACTGTAATATTCCCATTATAAACAACATGCAATTAAAATTCAGCTATATAGAGATTACAAGTCATTAAAAAAAAAGAAGAAAAATTCATCATGAGTTGATCAGATTTTATTGTACTTGTCATTTTTATCCCCGCACTTTCGAATGGAAGTTCGGGGATATTGTCGTTGGCCTCGTCCGTCCATCCGTCCGTCCGTCCGTCCGGACGGACAGACGGAGGGTATTACAATATCCCCGAACTTTCTTCGAAAGTGCGGGGATAAAGATATCTTTATTCAAATTCTACTGGTGCCCCTTGCTGCAATGGAACTGGAAACCAGACTGTCGGATCAGGAGGTTACGTCCCTTTGTTGAAAGTATTATCAAAACAGGGTCAAAGTCAGGACATGAAATAAACTAAAAATGGTTTAATAAGTAATTAGGAAGTTGACATGCAACTTGGGTTACACCTACTTCGTTAGCAAGAACTGAAAGTTATGGGACTCAAGAATATGAAATGATAGCTAAAATGTGATTACCAGTTTTTAAAAAAATTTTCATCATTGAGTTATCTCCCTTTTGATGAAGTACAGTAATAACAGTGAAGTGAAATGTGATTTTCATGACATTATCTTCCGTTTTTTGACACTGAATGATAATATAAATATTGACGTATTTAGTGAAGTACAGTGATACCTAAGATGTGAAATATGATTTTTTTTATTGTGTTATCACCCCTCTTTCTGAAAAAGAATCATAATATAATTGTAGTATAACTAATCCACCATGATGAATATCAATAATATTAATGTCACGAGTGCAGAACAACGCAGGATCAATTAAGTTTTGGAACTTGTTCCAAAATGAGTTTAAACCTTTGCAATGTTCGACACGAGTGACATTATTATTGATATTCATCACGGTTGATTAGTTATACTTATTATTATATAGATTCACAAATCTATAAACAGATTTTGGGTGCAATTTTATGTGGATTATCTTTTTAATATCAATGAGCCATGTGCATACATTGACGATAATTATGTGACATCATTTCCTATAGTGAAAATAAATCGTTTATTTCACCGAGTGAAAATATGAAATATATTTGATTGAGTAAACTGGATAAATCACCACTATCTATATAATAAATATNAGGGCAATCATTTTCACCAATTGAATTTCAAAAATATTTGATTCCAATTTTGGTAAATTTCCTGAAAGTGTCAAAGACCACTTATTTTTTAGAATTCTACCTAGCAACAATACCGTTAGGATTTGTTTCCATCAGGGCAACCATTTTCACCAATTGAATTTCAAAAAAATTTGATTCCAATTTTGGTAAATTTCCTGAAAGTGTCAAAGACCACATATTTTTTGGAATTCTACCTAGCAACCAAACTGTTAGGATTTGTTTTCATTAGGGCAATCATTTTCA
>MJUU01051579.1:55708-78365 GCA_002080025.1 Modiolus philippinarum | reverse complement strand
GAAAAGTACTTTTGACATTGTCAAAATATGATCTGGAAAATCTGCAATAAAACTGAAAGAGGTCTTCGGAAAAGTACTTTTGACATTGTCAAAATATGATCTGGAAATCTGCAATAAAACTGAAAGAAGTCTTCAGAAAAGTACTTTTGACATTGTCAAAATATGATCTGGAAAATCTGCAATAAAACTGAAAGAGGTCTTTGGAAAAGTACTTTTGACATTGTCAAAATATGATCTGGAAAATCTGCAATAAAACTGAAAGAGGTCTTCGGAAAAGTACTTTTGATATTGTTTACTTACATGGATCTCTCATCAATTTTTCTAAATATTGCCGATCACCATATAACTCTCCGAGTAACTGTTTAATAGTTTTTTGGTCAATGTCAGTCTTAGGTTTCTCACGTTCTTTTTGTGTCTCTTTCTTTGTTCCAGGTTTTTGGTAGGTGCCCTTTGATTGTTTAGCTTTATTCTGGAAAATGTCATGAAATTAAATATTAGCCTTCAGATATGTAGTGAGGTATGTAAGTCTACATTCAATTTCAAAATTGTCTGGTTTTACAATTAAGTTAAAAATATTTGTTCCATAACACCCACTTTTGTTTTTATCCATCAATTAGGTAGGTAATGAAAAATTTCCTTTGACTTCAGATTTCTTCTATATGAAAATGAACACAAAAAGTATAGGAAAAAGTTATAGAAAAAGGAGAAATTTCTTAAAAATGAAATATCACAAATCTTTAGGTCCATAACTTATCAATTATTTTTAACTAAATTTGTTTCTGGTACCCTGGCCTTTCAGTTTATGACAGCTATTTCACACATTCCCATGTTCACAAAACTTTTCAACCGACAGTTATAATTATATTTGAAACTTCATAACAGTGAAAATTTCCCATAATGCACAAATGTGTCTCATCATGACATTCCAATCAGATAAAGTGTGCATCTATCTACCAAAACTGTGACTTTTTTCATTCAATTTCTATTTATCATTAATTATTTCAATTTGACCAAGGCTTCTCATCAGGTTACTAGGGGTCATATAAGCTATAATCTTTTCAAAATCTGTATCTGTATCTGTATGTTATCTTAACCTCCTATCTAGGAGAATCGCCAAGAAGTGACATGTAACGTATGTACACACCCGCCATAGAAGGACGGGAAGGAGGTGTCGTAGCATTCCTTAACGCTGACCCCAGCGCATCGGTACAGAAATGTTATCAATAATTATTTATTGAAAATATTGGTAATTTTAGTAATTTTCACAAAATATGGTAATTAAATAATCAAGAAGGGGTTTGATAATCAAATAACCACTGAGAAATACACCAGGTAATCAAGTAATCATCATGAAAAACCCTAAAAATCAGGTAATCAGGAAACCCATGTGAAGCCTCTTAAACTGGTAATTCAATTGTTTAAAAAAAAATTAAATATCATTGAATAAATTGGAATAATTTGTTTTAAGCAAAACTGAAATCCTTTCCTTACATTTTTTTGTGACCAGATAGTTAACGTGGAAACCATGCTATGCAAGTTCCTGCTACAAACATGCTTACATTCATTTCAGGCAAAAAATCAAACACCAATATCAAAAACATGTATTAATATTTTACATCTTGCCCAAGTGTAAAGTGATAATTTCATTTTCCAATATTTTACAATAAGTACAGATGCAGTGAGTTGTGTGAAAAATATGAATTCTCACTTCACTGTATGTAGATTTGGTTTTAGCACTGAGTGCTAATTGTGTCAATTCCTTTTGCTGTAAAAATACAAGTATTATGATTGAATGGATAAAAAAAAATTACATATGTTTAAGCATTAAACAGATGAAAATGCATATGTTTACAGGTTCAATTAACATACTGAAAAAAACACAAGTTATATGAGTGAACTGCTGATTCTTAAACGTCCTTACCAAGCATTCCAGAATTCTAAACTAAAGCAAGGCTTTTCATGAAAAATTTACGTTGAAAAATTCTGTTTTTACGTTTTTGCTGCAATTCTGGAGATGAAAATTATGATTTCATCTAAAAATTGAAAACACAAGTAAAATAAAATAATCCATATCCCTGAAAGAAAATATCGGACTATAAATTTCCTAAAAATGGACAATATACGAACTCTCAGTTTCGTGCGAGTTCACACTGTGAGAGCCTTTGTTTTTGAATGTTGCTTTTTTTTTATTTCGTTGCTTTGTGGCTGTTTAGCGTCATTGTTTTCTGTGTTCTCATTTTTGCCATGTCTTTGCATGTCTTTTTTTGTAAATTCCTCTCTTTTGTTCCTTCGGTATTTAACTGCCGTTGTTTTCTATCTTGTACAAAGAACAAGAAGTATTTCAAGTGCTGAATTTCAATTGTTCAAATTAAGCAAACAATTTCTACAGCTACCAAAGAGTGACAAGATTGCAAAGTGTTTGTTAAATGTAAATCTAAAAATTCTATCTAAAAATAAGTGAACATTTTGATTCTTTCTTGTAAAATAAAAGCTGAAATGAAAAAGTTACTCTATACCAAGTTCTATCTTGTCTGATTTTAGTTCGCTAGAGAATATTGTTAATAAATATCAGATGATTAAAGCTAAAACCATTTTTTTAAATAAGGCTAGAGATCTTGGAAAATCTATAGACTATTATTATATATTTATAAAGAATCTATAGCTTCAATATCCTTCCATGATACACTATCAAAAAGTTTTTGAAAACCTTTTTTAAAGAGTTAAAAAACACAATTGTACATCTTTCTTCAAATAAGAGTTACCACTTTTCTTTCATAAAAGGGAGACAACCAACACTATTTGAGAAACCATAACTATATCTGCAACTATATACTTCATAAGAATTAAATGCACAAAGCTAACTATAAGTATCTCTCTTTACCAGATAAGGGAAACTACTAACACATTTTCAATCTCTTTTTCTCTAATAATATGTCAAGTTTAAACCGGTTTTGACCCGTTGGATAAATTTTGTTTATTCAACTTATGTTTATCATTGATCATTAGAGAAAAAGATTACACCACTCTATCCCAATTATTACCATATTTTATCCACTCTCGATAGTTAAATCTAAAATTATTAATGCTCGGCAAGCCTCGCAATTAAAAGGACAAGGTGCAATAAAAGGTTGATTTGGCCCATGATTCAGCGAATTTTTAAGTTGCACCACAAGATTTTCTTCCATGTTCCTTTTAAAGCTTAGATCCCATTTATAGAAAAAATACAAAGTTAAAATAAATGACGTCACAATATGTGTAGTTCTGACGTCATGAAAAGGCTACTTATAGAAATGTATTGAATTTGGCAGATTTCCGAACAGTTTTCCTACCCGGAAATATCGAGCACATCCAAGAACCAATTAGATAATTTACCAACTTATTTGTACAAATGAATTGAACCTCTCATACAAATATTTTTGTGGTTCTTGCATGTGCTCAATATTTCCTACACAGAAAAAGTAGTCAAAATTGGTCAAATTTTTTGTCACTTTTCTACAAAATCTTCAATTTGTCCCTTTTACTACCTTCAAAAACTCAATAATCATGCATCAATATTTGAGAAATGTTACTGTTCACTGAAAAGCCATACCCTTAGAACATTCCAATGAGACAATTCGGTGAATTCAACCAAATTTATTTTTTCAGGCCNAGCAGAAGATTTGAAAAAAAAAGCTTTGGTTATCATGAATTCTATATTTCAAAATTGCCTCCACAAGCTTTAGTAAATAATGAAAAGATATGGACTAAATGCATATGAGCAAAGTCTCTACAAATACATATTAGAACCATGTAAAGGAACAAGGCTTTAATTGTTTTTCTTCATCTTGAAGTCAACATGAGGCCTTCAACAATGAGGTTTGCTTATACCTTTAGAGGGCCCACAGTACCGGTTGGAGCGGAATTCTTTGCAAAATGTCGAACAAAGCTACATCAATGTCTTTTTTGGTCATGGATTCGGGATCACCAACAAGCATATTAAACTAAACTGGTTAAGTGCTCTTACTATCTCTGTCTTCCCTTGCCCGACAAAAGCACTAGTGTCCTAAGCTTAGTAAGTCTGTGAGGATGAGAATTTACAATAAAATTTGAATACATCCCGTGCCAAAACATGACATTAAATTTTTATGAAGTCTCAAGTTTTTTTTTCAGATGTTGTTTATCTATTCGTAATAAACACAATTTTGGGGTACAGTACATGCACTGGGTTGATATATGGCATACTGTAAAAGGTAATATTTTCGTGTGATTTAAATTTTGCAGTTTTGATTCCCAAAGCTATTCAGGAGGTTTTATTTTCACGATTCTCACTTACATTGATCTTTTGTAACATTTAAATTAAAACAAATTTGTGAAATTTTCCTGCATATGTGAAAATCTAAAAATTAGCGAAAATAAACCCCTCCCAAAAATTAAGTCAAAATATGATCTAGAAAATCTGCAATAAAACTGAAAGAGGTCTTCGGAAAAGTTCTTTTGATATTGTTTACTTACATGGATCTTTCATCAATTTTTCTAAATATTGCCGATCACCATATAACTCTCCGAGTAACTGTTTAATAGTTTTTTGGTCGATGTCAGTCTTAGGTCTCTCACGTTCTTTTTGTGTCTCTTTCTTTGTTCCTGGTTTTTGGTAGGTGCCCTTTGATTGTTTAGCTTTATTCTGGAAAATGTCATGAAATTAAATATTAGCCTTCAGATATGTAGTAAGGTATGTTAGTCTACATTTAATTTCCAAATTGTCGGGTTTTACAATTCAAGTTAAAAATATTTGTCCCATAACACCCACTTATGTTTTCATCCATCAATTAGGCCAGACTTTTTTTATTTTCTGTTTAATGGGACCGCCCAACCCTATTTTAGCTAAAATGGAAATAAAAATAAAAGTGGTTCTTTTGGATTTTATTTTCATTTTTTCCGTGGACTGCATTATTTCGCCATTCTCAAAAATAAAATTATAGGCTCAGAAAATTGTGCTCAGTATATTTTTAGCCTTTTAACCCTTTCACATTCTTTCCACGTTTCGGTATGTTTACAAATTGTCAATGACCCAGGAAGTGTTGTTTGCGCATATGTCTGCACATTGAATCTTGGGAAGGTTCTATAAATATATGTACTTTCACTTTGCAATCTCTGGACAAAAACGATCTAATTACCATCAGTCATGAAAATTTTGTCATGAAAATGGTGAATTTTGTAAAGGAATCAGAGCCACTTGGGGATATTTCAATGATTTTGGTATATATAACATGTTTACTCAAGACTCGGACTGATTTCATATGCTTAAATGTACGATGGGACTGACTACTGACCCACTGAACGATGGAAAAATAAATAAATATTATGGGACAGATGACTGACCCACTGGAAATGATTGAAAATGAGGGAAATATTGTAGATTTTAATGAGAGAACAATTCTGACGATGGCACAAGGCTTCTGACTACATGTACTTCTATACCAGCAAATGTCAAACCTAAGTGCTAAACTAGAGGCTCAGACACTGAGCCTGTATTGCTCACCTGACAAAATGCTGAAGCAGGGTTTTCAATGTTCTGCATGGTGGCCATGTTTTTTATGTGAATTTCCCATAGGGCCAAAATAAACTATGTTCTGTGCTGGCAGCCATGTTTTTTATTGGATCGGAACAAAATGAGCAATTTTTGTTAAGGACCTTCACTTCACCATTCCTGTAAAGTTTGGTTGAATTTGCTTCAGCAGTTTCAGAGCAGAAGAAGAAAATGTGAATTTTCCCATAGGGTCCAATGTTAAACCTTAGTTCTGCGGTGGCGGCCATGTTTTTTATCGGATCGGAACGAAATAAACAATCTTTGTAAAGGACCTTCCATACATTATTCCTGTAAAGTTTGGTTGAATTTGCTTCAGTGGTTTCAGAGGAGAAGATGAAAATGTGAATTTCCCATAGGGCCAATGTTAATCTATCTTTCGTGCTGGCGGCCATGTTTTCTATCTGATCGGAAGGAAATGAGCAATCTTTGTTAAGGACCTTTAGTACATCATTCCTGTAAAGTTAAGTTACATTTGCTTTAGTGGTTTCAGAGGAAAAGAAGAAAGTGTGAATTTTCCCTTAGGGTCCAATGTTAAACCTAAGTTCCGCGCTGGCGGCCATGTTTTTTATTGGATCGGAACAAAATGAGCAATCTTTGTAAAGGACCTTCCATATATCATTCCTGTAAAGTTTGGTTGAATTTGCTTCAATGGTTTCAGAGGAGAAGAAGAAAATGTGAATTTTCCCATAGGGTCCAATGTTAAACCTAAGTGGCGTGCTGGCGGCCATGTTTTTTATCGGATCAGAACGAAATGAGCAATCTTTGTAAAGGACCTTCCATACATCATTCCTGTAAAGTTTGGTTGAATTTGCTTCAGTGGTTTCAGAGGCGAAGATGAATATGTGAAAAGTTAACGGACGGACGACGGGTGATGGCAATAGCTCACACTGACCCTTTGGGTCAGGTGAGCTAAAAAGGGGGATCTTGCAGACACCCGGCAAAGTGTATGGACAAGACGTCTAAGCATGACATCTACATGGTATTGTTTGGAATCAATAAATTTGTCTTAGGAGTCCCTGTTGTTAATGCTTATCCTACCCCATTCTAACTAAATAAAAGTACACTACCGTAACCTTCAGCCCTATCATTAACCCATGTCTACTGTGGTAAAGAGGAAAAAATTGCCATCCAAATGTAGTGGACCCTAAGTAAACTAAGGCCAATTAATAAATCATTTGATGGTGAAATTTCTTTTTTTAAATATTACTGAAAATTTTTTTATCAAAAAACTCACTTACCTCGATTTTTATTATAATTTTATCTTCATTGCATGATATCAGAGACGTTTGTCTCTGATTATATCTTCTTAAAATATTTTTTTTTTGCTTTTAAATCATTGATAGCTCATTTGATCCCCTTTAATTTGATATATAATTCATAGCGATAAATACTGTATTTAGTATTTAGTAATTTTCTTAAAGAGATAGAATTTGCTGCTGTTGGTGAAAGTTCAATGGTGCATTGGGG
This sequence comes from Modiolus philippinarum, assembly GCA_002080025.1. Classification (NCBI taxonomy): domain Eukaryota; kingdom Metazoa; phylum Mollusca; class Bivalvia; order Mytilida; family Modiolidae; genus Modiolus; species Modiolus philippinarum. The sequence goes on along the minus strand of MJUU01051579.1, from coordinate 71,332 downwards.
TTATCTTGTGAAATTATCAGCTAACCCTTGCCCTAGCCCTTACCAAAGCCTAGAGTCTCTATCCCTCCTTGTTCAGTTTGAGGGGAACTTTGACACAAACCCCCAGCAAATGGTCTGTGGATTTTGTCTGTAATCATCATCTTGTGACAAATTGGAACAATTATTTGATCAAATACATGTACTTCCAAAATCTAAATATCTACTATTCAACATTCATCGGCAATTTTTATTTTTATTTTTTGTATCGACTCGACTTATTTTCAACTTTTATTTTTATTTTTATTTTGCCCTCTCGACCCTATTTTTTTCCAAATTTTCCTATGAAACAGAAAATAAAAAAAGTCTGGCCTTAGGTAGGTAATGAAAAATTTCCTTTGAATTCAGGTTTCTTCAATATGAAAATGAACATAAAAAGTAAGGAAAAAGTTAGAGAAATTTCTTAAACATGAAATATCACAAATCTTTAGGTCCATAACTTATCAATTATTTTTAACTAATTTTGTTTCTGGTACCCTGGCCTTTCAGTTTATGACAGCTATTTTTCACATTCCCATGTGCACAAAACTTTTTAACCGGCAGTTATAATTATATGTGAAACTTCATAACAGTGAAAATTTTCCAAAATGCACAAATGTGTCCCATCATGCCATTCTAATCAGATAAAGTGTGCATCTATCTACCAAAACTGTGACTTTTTTTTCATTCAATTTCCATTTATCATAAATTATTTCAATTTGACTGAGGCTTCTCATCGGGGTACTGGGGATCATATAAGCTTAATCTTTTCAAAATGTTATCAATAATTATTTACTGAAAATATTGGTAATTTTAGTAATTTTCACAAAATATGGTAATTAAACAATCAAGAAGGGGTTTGATAATCAAATAATCACTGAGAAATACACCAGGTAATCAAGTAATCACCATGAAAAACCCTAAAAATCAGGTAATCAGGAAACCCATGTGAAGCCTCTTAAACTAGTAATTCAGTTGTTTAAAAAAAATTTAAATATCATTGAATAAATCATCTGGAATTATTTATTTTAAGCAAAACTGAAATTCTTTCCTTACATTTTTTTATAACCAGATAGTTACCGTGGAAACCATGCTATGCAAGTTCCTGCTACAAACATGCTTACATTCATTCAGGCAAAAAATCAAACACCAATATCAAAAACATGTACATGTATTAATATTTTACATCTTGCCCAAGTGTAAAGTGATAATTTCATTTTCCAATATTTTACAATAAGTACAGATGCAGTGAGTTGTGTGAAAAATATGAATTCTCACTTCACTGTATGTAGATTTGGTTTTAGCACTGAGTGCTAATTGTGTCAATTCTTTTTGCTGTAAAAATACAAGTGTTATGATTGAATGGATAAAAAAAATTACATATGTTTAAGCATTAAACAGGTGAAAATGCATATGTTTACAGGTTCAACATACTGAAAAAACACAAGTTATATGAGTGAACTGCTGATTCTTAAACGTCCTTACCAAGCATTCCAGAATTCTAAACTAAAACAAAGCTTTTCGTAAACAAGAGTTGTCAGAGGACAACATAGCTCGCCGGGGATTCCAGTAACCTCAATGCACAATAAATTTGAAAGTAATAGAAAGCTCTCTTCACAAGAAAGTCACATATCACATATCAAATGTAAACACCCTATCACTAAACAACTTAATTCTAGAAGAAAGTTTTTTTAAAAAAATTGCCCTAAGGGCAATGTCAAGGTCAAAATGTCTTCAAATATGGTACCGGAAGAAAGCTCTCATCATAAGGAAGTTACATACCAAATATGAACACCCTACCACTAAAAGCCTACCTTCTAGAAGCAAGGTTAAAGTTTTTAAAAAAACTGTCCCCAAGGAAAGGTGAAGGTCAAAATGTCTACAAATATGGTACCACTAGAAAGCTCCCATCATAAGGAAGTTACATACCAAATATAAACACCCTAACACTAAAAGCCTACCTTCTAGAGGCAAGGTTAATATTTTTCAAAAATTGCCCTTCGGGCAAGGTCAAGGTCAAAATGCCTACAAATATGGTACCACTAGAAAGCTCTCATCATAAGGAAGTTACATACCAAATATGAACACCCTAACACTAAAAGCCTACCTTCTAGAGACAAGGTTAATGTTTTTAAAAGATTTCCCTCAGGGCAAGGTCAAGGTCAAAATGTCTACAAATATGGTACCACTAGAAAGCCCTCATCATAAGGAAGTTACATACCAAATATAAACACCCTACCACTAAAAGCCTACCTTCTAGAGGCAAGGTTAAAGTTTTTTAAAAATTGCCCTCAGGGCAAGGTCAAGGTCAAAATGTCTACAAATATGGTACAAGAAGAAAGCTCTCATCACAAGGAAGTCACATACCAAATATCAACATCCTAGCTCTTCAGATTTCAATTCCACAAGCCAGGTTTAAGTTTTGCTGACGCCGACGACGCCGACGCCGGAGGTATGACAATAGCTCTCCGGACATTCGTCCCGGCGAGCTAAAAATTTACATTGAAAAATTCTGTTTTTAAGTTTTTGCTGCAATTCTGGAGATGAAAATTATGATTTCATCTAAAACTTGAAAACATAAGTAAAATAAAATAATCCATACCCGTGAAAGGAAATATCAGACTATAAATTTCCTAAAAATGGACAATATACAAACTCTCAGTTTCATGCGAGTTCACACTGTGAGAGCCTTTGTTTTTGAATGTTGTCTTTTTTTATTTATTTCGTTGCTTTGTGACTGTTTAGCATCATTGTTTTCTGTGTTCTCATTTTTGCCATGTCTTTGCATGTAGTTTTTTGTAAATTCCTCTCCTTTGTTCCTTCTGTATTCAACTGTCGTTGTTTTCTATCTTGTACAAAGAACAAGAAGTATTTCAAGTGCTGAATTTCAATTGTTCAAATTAAACAAACAATTTCTAAGGCTACCAAAGAGTGACAAGATTGCAAAGTGTTTGTTAAATGTAAATCTAAAAATTCTATCTAAAAATAACTGAACATTTTGATTCTTTCTTGTAAAATAAAAGCTGAAATGAAAAAGTTACTCTATACCAAGTTCTATCTTGTCTGATTTTAGTTCGCTAGAGAATATTGTTAATAAATATCAGATGATTAAAGCTAAAACCAATTTTTTAAATAAGGCTAGAGATCTTGGAAAATCTATAGACTATTATTATATATTATAAAGAATCTATAGCTTCAATATCCTTCCATGATACACTATCAAAAATTTTTTGAAAACCTTTTTTAAAGAGTTAAAAAACACAATTGTACATCTTTCTTCAAATAAAAGTTACCACTTTTCTTTCATAAAAGGGAGACAACCAACACTATTTGAGAAACCAAAACTATATCTGCAACTATACTTCATAAGAACTAAATGAACAAAGCTAACTATAAGCATCTCTCTTTACCAGATAAGGGAAACTACTAACACATTTTCAATCTCTTTTTCTCTAATAATATGTCAAGTTTAAACCGGTTTTGTCCTGTTGGATAAATTTTGTTTATTCAACTTATGTTGAATAAAGCCCTGTGCCATTTCCCGCCAAATCTATTCGGAATACAGTTCTCGGTGTTTATCATTGATCATTAGAGAAAAAAATTACACCACTCTATCCCAATTATTACCATATTTTATCCACTCTTGATAGTTAAATCTAAAGATTTTAAAATGCTCGGCAAGCCTCGCAATTAAAATTTTAAAATTTAACTATCTCTAGTGGATAAAATATGGTAATGAATGGGATCTTGTGGTGTAATCTATATTTATTATTAAAACAAAGGGAGGCTACCTGAACTACTTTTATCTTTTTAATCTAAGAATACAGGGGAGACTCCTCACTAGTGGATCTCCTAAATAATAGGGCAATAGCCAGTATGTCTGTTAAGACTTTTAAAACAATAAAAAAAAGATGCATGGCCTATGCTATCTGTAGCTCTTTTAAAAAACAAAGGGAGACTATCTACTATAGGTAATTTTACTACAATAAAGGGAGACTATACCTATCTAAATACTGATGTTGTAGATGTGTCCAAAAAAAAAATTGATATACTTTAGCTCGAGCAGTGCAACCAAAAAAACATATTAATTTTTTTTTCTGTCTACTTAAAAAAATCAGGTTATCTATGCAGGTATCTACCTTCTAGTCAATTCTCAAAAATTAACTTCATTTACAATTATCACGAAGGCAGACACAGGCTTTGAGCACAATTCATTGCTATATGGAACATTTCCTAAAGATTGATAATCCTATGCCATGATACAATCAAACTGGTAATTTACACTGCTCACAAATTTTGTAACTTCTTTTAAATTTGCTTTTCTTATTTTCATGAATATAAATGTGTCTGCAATTTTTTATTTAAGTTATTTTCTAGAGTCTTATGTAAATGATCAATATTTTGCAGCACACATTTTTTTTGCAACATCATGATAAAATCATGTCACAACCACTTATACATGTACATGCCTATTCTGCCATGTTTTTTAACTAGTATTTTGAATTTTTTTATCCTTTCGACTTTCAATACTTAGTTATTTGTTTGCCTATATGTAGTGTTAACAAATGGCTCAATCTGACTCTTCAGCAAAATTAAAACTTGAAATTACAGTAAGTGATTATTGTTCTATATTTGGATGGATATCTTACATTCGCATACAATTAACTTTCAAATTCAAAAAACTAACAAACATGAAAATCTAATATTATAGTCACATATTAAACAGAAATACAAACAAAATACTAATGACATGAACATTACTCCAAAAAATTTAAGCAGAGAAAAAGAAAGGTGTGATCAGGTGCTCCTGAAAGGAGTGCCAATTTGGCATTATAAAATCCTTGACCTTCAATTGTGACAAATTTGAAATTCTAACCTTTCAAGTGTACAAGAAAAAAAATATCAAAATAAATTGATTGGAAAGAATAAAAGAAAACATGTTAAATAGAATAAACTTGTTAATAAAGAACCCATCGATAGTCATAGAGATTTTTCCTGCTCTAACTTTAAATGAAGTATACTGCATTCTGGGAAAAGATTTACAAAACATCATATGGATGAAAATTTTATCAGCCATAGATATATGATGAGATAGGGATGAGCCACTGGAATAGGTACCCTTTCGTGCTTCCTTTTATATGATAAGGGTATCAAATTGTGATGAAAATATGTGATAAGGTCAGATGGGATTAAGTGATAAGGTCAACATGTTCCATCTATATCAGATATTCTGACATCTACATTGGAAAGGTGCCATTTCACTAATTATTTATTAAAATTAAGGATTTGTTGTTCTATTTAACTGTCTTCATCCAAATATATGACAATGTATATTATGTTTTCTGCTTAAAATGTGGGATAAGTTCACCATTAATGTGATAAGGGTGTGGGGGTCCTGATGTGCCAGTGGCTCACCCCTACCAAAATTATATAAAGTGCCCCCTCCCCTCCCAAACTTCAAATAACATATGAACAAAAATGATCATTATATATGCACCAAGATGCAAAATATAAAAATAAATCTTGTTAGAGCAGGAATATTTGACAAGGAAACAGTGCAGATATTCTGTCATTTTTTACCTTTTTCTTCTCTTCCTGGTAGCATAGGAAACAGTAAATATAAATAAATAATTAAACCAAAAACAGAAAGCTAGGTCCTTCTCTTCCTGGTAGCATAGGAAACAATAAATATAAATAAATAATTAAACCAAAAACAGAAAGCTAGGTCCTTAGGCCATAATAAATGAAATGTTTGTTTCCCCTTACCCGACCTTACCTAATGATGTTGAGTAGGTAGGTAGGAAGAAATTTTTTTTACCATTTTTACTTAAATGTAGTAGTATTACTGTAATTTATCCCAAAAAAAAGTTAAATCTTTTTTTTTCAGAAAAGTCAATAAAATAATTTGGGTAGGACCATATTTTTAGGGTCGGTAGGGTAAGGGGAAACAAACTAAATTTTAATTTTGGCCTTATTTAAAAAAAAAACAAAAAAACAAGTATATTCCTTATTTCAAAACTAAAACCTAGATCTCTATAGGGTTTCAGCCGATGCAGGGTTTACATTTTTATGTAAGATGATTTTGAGATTGTGACAAAAATACATGTGAAAGGATGTCAATCTTGAGTGATGTAGGAATCATTGAAAACTTAGCCTGTGAACCAGAAAAATGTGATATCTTTATGGGTGTTTGTAAAAATTGTTTTGTCTGTGAAAAGGGGAAGTTGAAAAAAAAATTGATTAGATTTCTGAAAGGGAACCCAATTTAGACACCTTTCAGGAATTGTGGGTAATATTCATGAAAGTAAATATGACTTATTTTAAGGATATTATATTTTATATGATAAGAGTTATTAAGGTTGAAGTTTTGAAAATACCATGATTATACAAACTCAAAAATTTTTAGATAGTCATAGAAAGGGGCAGATTAACAAATATTATGATTATCAGAACTTTTTTGCGCAAAGAAGATGTCCCCTCAAACTCTCTTCATCCATGCAAATGGGACATAGTCTTTTGAACATATATAATACAGAATTGCAATGGATGGTGGGGAAGATGATTTCTCAGGAGGGCAAATGTTTTGCTGTTTTTCCATGACACTCAGTTTTCTCACATCAAGCTAATGACATCCCTTCCCATATTCACATGCATTTTTGTGACAATCCCTCATCATGCTTACTAAAAATAGGCAATATCGCTTCCTAGATAACCTACAAATAAGATGTAATTTGATGGAAGTAAATTATTCATACACCGACAATCCTTCATGTTTTTACGAAGGCCAGTGATGATTTGAAATTCTTTTTGCTGGTTATATGGATGGGAAAAAATCCCCATACAACAAGAATCAAATTAAATCATGAAATGGTGCATTTAAAACAAATCCAAGTTAACAGAAATTCATGAATGAACATGATTCAAGCATTTGTGTGAATATGCAACCAAAGTCCTAACAATACTAAGCTACATCTGAAAGTGTTTTGTGTTGCATGATGTCTTAAGTCCAGGTAATACACCAAATGGAAAAATAGTGTTGAAAATTCAGCCAATAACCCTCCTTCCTGATGTACACATTATAACTCCATAGACACCTGAAGGGATTAAACTTTGAACACTTTTGTTAGTTTTTGTACATTTATCATCAATTTGCACTTTTAATATGTCAGCAATTGTCTATCAAAGTAAGGCAAAATGCTTATCCCTTGCAAATGTCTATGGAGTTACCTTGTGTGTAATACTAAGGAAAATGATCTTCAGAACTTTCAATGCTATATTTCCTTTTGGTGTACTAACAAAACATTCCCCAGGTACTAGGCTAAATAAATGCTTGAACCATTCTATTAATTAAATTGAAAATTAATCATTTCAGCATATTAATTAAGTTAATAACAAAATAAACAATGGTTAACTTCAATCAAGGGAGATAACAACGATTATCTAAAATGTGATGGAACAAAACATGTGGAATAATTTAAATAAATAAAAACCTTCAGGAAAAAGTTGTTTTAAAAATATATTTTAAGATCTGGTCTTCTCCTGCTGAAAGATAAAATAATACACAATTGTTGTATGGAAGACAACTCTGTTTCTCTTTATTCTAAATGGGCAATACCATATTCCCCGTATTAAGAGCCCAGGGTGCTTCAAAAATTTGAAAGGGGGGGCTATTAAGTAGGACAAAAACCTGGTTCCAAAACAAAGCTCTTGTTATGAAATTCTTCGATTTACCATAAGCACACAACGTAATCTATGTAAAAATGCTTCAACCATCGAAATCTTTGACAAACAGAAGTAAGAAATCAGACGGATCACTTGTTTGTACCAAAATGAAATGAAAAACATGATAACTCGATTGTTTACAACCGGAAATCAGGAAGCATACGCATGCGCAATTGACAAAAACAAATCAACGACGGAAAACATACCAAATAAATTACAGTTTTTAGTTTAAATTTTGAGGGGGTGCTTAAGGATTTCAAACGAATTTAGGGGTGGGGGCGCTTTTAGCAATAGGGGTGCTTAATATGAGGAATACAGTAACTCTGCAAAAAAATATAACTATCACCAAAATGTTACTTCAAATCAATCTGGTTAAAATAGCTCATAGTTAATCTAGCATTAGACCTTACAGGCTAGCTTAACACATTTATACCTGTAGAAAAGTAACCTAAAAATAAAATCATATTAAGATAAAATTGGAGAAAAATTGATATGAAAAGGGAATTTTCAGTCATATTCCTGTAAATGTAGTTTGTCCGCCATTTCCTGATTGATTGATTGATGTTTTATGCCAACTTCAGCAATATTTCAGCTATATTGTGGCGAGAACTGTTGAGTATATTGAACATTTCTTTTGTACATAATTACTGTCAAATATAGAGTCTGCAGGTTAAGTACACTTGATCCAGAAAATAAAAAAAAAGAATAACCAGTTATTGCAGCCATGTTTGATAGAGTCAGACTTTTTTTAAAAGTTAAAATGATGGGAAAGTTTGAAAAAAAGATTTGTGTGTTGCCAAACATTATTTTTGTAACTGTGAAAGTTTCCCCTTGCATTTTTCTAACCGATTTTTCCTGAAAATTAGTTTTCTATCCAAATGGCTACAGCAACTGTAAAATGGTCTATCGAGCCAATGCAAACCCAATATGTTTAAAAAAAAACATTAGGAGTCATGATTCAGGATTAATTTGAAGAAAATGTCCCCCCCCCAAAAAAACCCAAAAAACACAACAATAAAATATGCAAAAATTCTTCTCACATCTATTAATTTCAAACTTTGATGAAGTCAGACTACAAAAATTACTGAAGTTGCATAAAAACAGTTAATTTCGTTATGCTGAACATGTGTTTCAAGGAGTAAATATAGGTTGCATTTTAAAAATGATGTGCATCATGTAGCACACTGAGGCACCATATTTATTCAACAGTACTGTAGGGTGTGTCTTTTTATCTTTTTATCCATATTGTTTATCTAACTTAGCAAAAAGGTTCATGCAAGGGAAGGCCAAATCTAAAACTAGAGGCTCAGACTCTGAGCCTGTATCGCTCACCTGACAAAATGCTGAAGCAGGGTTTTCGATGTTCTGCATGATGGCCATGTTTTTTATGTGAATTTCCCATAGGGCCAAAATAAACTATGTTCTGTGCTGGCGGCCATGTTTTTTATTGGATCCAATTGAAATCAGCAATCTTTGTTTAGGACCTTCAGTTCATCATTCTTGTAAAGTTTGGTTGAAATTGCTTCAGCGGTTTCAGAGCAGAAGAAGAAAATGTGAATTTTCCCATAGGGTCCAATGTTAAACCTAAGTTCTGAGGTGGCGGCCATGTTTTTCATCTGATCGCAAGGAAATAACAATCTTTGTAAAGGACCTTCCATACATCATTCCTGTAAAGTTTGGTTGAATTTGCTTCAGTAGTTTCAGAGGAGAAGATGAATATGTGAAAAGTTTAACGGACGACGGACGACGGACGCCAAGTGATGGCAATAGCTCACACTGACCCTTCGGGTCAGGTGAGCTAAAAACAAATTTACAGATCTATACCTAAACATGCTTTAAAGAGAGATAATTTATGAATCGACCTAACCTAACCATGAAAAGGGAGATAAGCCAGTGTTGTTGTCATGGTTACTATACTACATTACTACATACCTCTTCATGTTTATAGAAATCAGACAAATCTCCTGTAGCTTCCAATTTTACTGCTTCTGGGGCTGAAAGAAGACAAAAAAATTTAATTTTTAACTAGAGCTGTTGCCAAATGGCAGCCAGTTATACCCCCGCTAATTGAACCCTGAATCAATACGGCAAGAGTAAATTTAAGTGATTGTGGACACAATATATTTGTGGACATAGTACAAATGTGGACACAATACAAGTATTTACACAATGATATACCTCCTCCCTTTTTTTCAGAAAATATACAAAGATGAATTATCTCCCCTTAAAAATTTCGGGCAGCAACTAATTAACTTCAAGCACATCTTCAGGTGGTGTACTGCAACTGTGTAATATTTCATCTAAATCCAAGCAGCTGTTTTGGAGAACATGCACTGACAAGGTTCATCCTCCTTTTTTCAAGAAAATATTAAAAGATAAATTATCTCCCTTTCAAAATTTCGAGCAGCAACCATATAACTTCATGCATATCTTCAGGCAGTGTACAATAACTGTGTGAAAATTCATCAAAATCCAAGCACGCGCAGTTGTTTAGGAGCTCTGCTGACAAGGTTCATCCCCTCCCCTTTTCCAAAAAATATTCAAAGAAGAATTGTCTCCCCTTCAAAATTTCGGGCAACAATCATATTACTTCATGCACATCTTCAGGTGGCGTACTACAACTGTGTAATATTTCATCAAAATCAAAGTAGCCATTTAAGATAACATGCGCTGACAAGGTACATGGATGGACAGACAGGGTGATTCCTGTATACCCCCAAACTTTGTTTGCGGGCGATATAATGACCCAGTCCCTCAATTCAAATTCTGACTAATTGGACCAAGGAATTCTTTTCTACCAACAAATTACCAAATCCACAAAAAACCTTTGTTTTACTATTGAGGTAAAGGTTATTCTTCCAATAAATGGCTGTTTCCTAGGTACTACATGTACCGCCAACAGAAGACAGGGAATAATGTGTAAAGCTGTTTTACACAGTTAAATATAAGGTCTCATGTTGTGATTTAGTTGACGTCACAGTTGTTGCCATAATAAATTCCATGGATGTTTAGATATCACAACTAAAAAATCCGTAAAGAATGGCAAGTTTTGATTTCCATAAGTTTGATCATTGTATTTTAATGAAGAAAAAAGGTTCACATATTTGACAAAAGAAAAGGATTTCCATTTGACTTAAATTAAAGCTCGGGATATCTTCCACTCGTGTGATAAATTCTACGTATTTTACCCTAATTTCAATCGGAAAGAGACGGAAGTTCTCACACTCGTGGAAGATATCCCTTATCTTTAATATAGTCTTGTATAAGATCCTATTACTTCTGTAAAACACAATGACCAACTGATGGAAAGTAACACTTGCCATTCCTTAATGATTTTTCAACTGTGACGTCAAATAATTCATGGAGTTTATTATGGAAACAATTGTGACGTTGAACAAATCGGAACGTTTGACTGGATGTTTATCCATGTAAGACAGCCTTACATGACGTTGTCTTCTATGGACTGTCTTACACGGGAAACAGCTATTTACGGGAGAACAGGATATCTTCCACTTTAATGAGAATTTGTAAGTCTTTCTGCATTTCACTCGGGACAAGATGTAATTTCTCATTCTCTTGCAAGCTGTCCCTTATCTTTAATACTCCCTCGTAAAAGAACCTTTTAATCTTGAGATAAAGGTGAACTTACTACCAATACTGTTGTTAATAGCCTCCTCGCATTTCTGTATTCCGATTCGGAATTCCTGAACTTCTGGTCTTTTTTGATATCCTCTATGAAAAAATACCAGGGCCATCTCAAAGTCACCAAGTTGATATAATGCTTCTGCCTTTTGTAAAATAGCCTAGAAATAAAACCATAGATATCCTGGTTATAAAAATTATGTTTTCAAGTCATCTTTTTTCATGATGATATGGTTTGTACATTCATGTTTTTCATTTTGTTCAGTAATGTCTATTCTTTGCAAGGATCAACTCCGTGTCAGGTTTTTGAAGGACATTATCATTTATTTTGAAGTAACGCTTCCCTTAGGTTCTGACAACATAACTGACATGAAATAAATATGACCAAGTTCAGACCAACTTGTAAGTCCGATCAAAGATAAATTAATAACTAGAGTAATGACTGTCGGAAACGACAGTGATCCCCCCACCCCCTGTTTGACACAGAAAACAGGAAACTCCATTAAAAATCATAAATAGTAATTAGGATAGTTGTAAAGTGGTAAAATGATCCAATTTACAGGTTATATTAACAGTGATGTATTGCAATAAGTATAATATATTTGTAGCATTAGAAAATGATTTTCAAATTCTAACAATAGAAATTCCAAGTTGAAAAGTTCTTAAGGGGAATCTGCCTTTAATATCCGCCTGGAATCCGTCTAAAGTCCAGGCGGATTTATTCATCATTAGGAGAACTCATTGGCATATTCCGCCTAGTTCTGCCTTACCTAAGGCGGACTCATTTAAATATTTCGCATCGAATTCCACCCCGATTAGGCTTGGTTTCCGCCCTGATTCTGTCTTATTCTTCTGCAGTCTTTTAATAGACCGGTTAAGCTGAATCTGTCTAAATTGTCTGCCGGGAATCCGTCTTAATTCCAAGCGGAAAATTTCGTACGGGTTCCCACAGGCATGATAGGGTTATGTACCACATTTCTGTCCCATTCTTGAAAATAAATAATTTCATTTTCTGATGAAATGAGAGTTTTTATATTGGGGGGGGGGAGCAAATTCATTTAGTCCACTAAGGCCTGCGTGTATGTGAAACAGTTGAATGTGATTGATATAAAGAGTTCTTCACAAGAAGTGGAATTAAATCCTTGACGAAAATCTTATAGAGACCTCTAGATTTGTTATCTTTATCCGTTTCTTGTGGACATCTTGTGGACCCAATATCGCATGAGGGGGTGAATATTGTTCACCTCTTGTTGAAGACCCTCAGGCTACATCAAGATGTATACAGGAATAAAAGCCCTGTCCTTGATAAACTGGAGTTTTCTATGTATCGTGTGCGTTTTTGTCACATGTACATTTACTCCATATCCTTTCATTTTTCCTATAGAATATTATCCCATTTCTTACTTTCTGTTGACAGAGACCAAAACCTTGCATGAAAAAATACTTTAGAATTCATCAGAGATTCGCCAAAAGAAAAGGAAAAATACTATAGATTCACTGCAAATATACACAAACCAAGTAGAAATTATCGGAACATTTTATATTTATTTAAAACAAATAACATTTCATTTAATTTTCTGTTTTTTATTTAAAGTTTACAATCCAGACTTATTCAATAAATCGCACGATATTAGGTACATGTTGATTACTTGAAACTAAACAATAAGTTCTGCATGTGTAAGTATACTATCATCATTATTACATGTAATTCTCTTTAGGGATTGGTCAAATACTATAAAGGTATGTTTGGGTCATTCCATTGTGATTAGGTTGTGTCTGGTTGAAATAACATTTGTCTTCATTGGCATAAATGAAAGTTCATACTTAAATCAACGCGGTTGTAGATATGTTACAATAAACCTAATGAAAAAGGCTAGGTGTTACAACTGCTGAGCAATGGACAAAAATGTAAAATATTAACACTGATCCATGAAATTGAGGTCAAGTTTACATGACAGGTGTCAGACTGGCATGTATCTACTAAGATGTAACCATAGACCTAAAATGGGAATACTAGGTGTTATAAGTGCTGAGAAATGGACATAAATGTAAAATATTAACAAAGTCAATGAATCATGAAATTGAGGTCAAGGTTCCAGGACAGGTGCAGACAAATCGAAAAGTTTTGATAACTTGCCAGACATTCGGTCTGGCAACTATGAATATACACTAAGCACAGCATGTCGACCACTGAAATTTGAACAAGTGTAATTTAAAGTGAGTGTGGACATACTAAAGAGCTTGACACAATATTTAGATGAACACAATAAGGGGCTAGACCGAGTAATTAGCTGGACACAAACTAGGGAAAATAAAAATTAGCCTTTATTATTCCTTATGATACCTCTTTGACTCCTTATAGCTCGGAAAAAGTAAGAGCTATGCCAAATCCATTGCATACTACTGAAAGCTTATATCAATAAAGGGCTATGCCGAGCGCAGCATGATACGACCGAAGCATGTTTACAACTGAAATTTGAACAAATGTATTTTAAAGTGAATGTGGACACAGTAAAGAGCTTAATATCGTAATTAGATGAACATAATAGGGAGCTAGACACAGTAATTAGCTGGACACAAAGTAGGCCTGGGGAACATAAAAATTAGCCCTTTTAATCCCATAAAGGTATGAAAAACTGAAAGAGTTACACAAAAACTGCTGACAAACTACTGAAAGCTTACATCAAAGAGGAATCTGCATGAAGTAAAAAAAATCCCATTAAAATCCTATAAAAAAAAAGATTTAAGATATTTTGGAAAATAGCAATTTTGGTACCTTTGACCCCTTATAGCTCGTAAACGCTAAGAGATACGCCAAATCTATTGGCATACTACTGAAAGCTAACAACAAGAGGAATCTGCATGAAGTAAAAAAATCCCATTAAAATCCTATAAAAAAAAGATTTAAGATATTTTGGAAAATAGCAATTTTGGTACCTTTGACCCCTTATAGCTCGTAAACGCTAAGAGATACGCCAAATCTATTGGCATACTACTGAAAGCTAACAACAAGAGGAATCCAAAGAAAAAAATCCCATCGAAATCCGATGGAAAACAAATATTAATTAGCAATTTTGGCCCCTTTGACCCCTTATAGCTCGGAAACAGTAAGAGATATGCCAAATCTGTTAGCATACTACTGAAAGCTTACAATAAAAGGAATTCAAAGAAAAAAACCCATCTAAATCCTATAAAAAATAAAAATTTTAAGTAATCTGTACATTTGCAATTTTGGCCCCCTTCGGAACCTAATTACCCGGAAAGGAAAAAAGTTATCAAAAATTTGATGGTGCTGTGCTAGTTAGCTTTACATAAGAAATCCATTGCAAAAAACTGCATTAAAATCGGACTAAAAATAAGAAAAATAAAATTTTTGAGATTCGCCCCCTTTGGGGCCCATTATTTCATGAACGGTACATGCGAAATGAAATCCGTTGCACGATACAAATTGGAAATTTTCTTAGGAGTACAATGAAAGAAACCCCATCAAAATCCGATAAATGATAAATATTCTACAGCCCAATATATGAAAACACCCAATTTGGCCCTTTTTAGCCCTTTTCTTAAAAACGGGCAGGGCCAGTATACCCAAAACTCATCCCAGCCTTTCTTTTGTGCCAAGAAACATTGTGTTAAAATTTCATAAGGATTGCCTAACTAGAACTTAAGTTATCGCACGGAAACGAAGTGTCCACAGACGCCGACGCCGCCAGTATCATACCAATATATGACCTCAAAATTTTTTTGCGGTCATATAAAAAGAATCAATAAAAATAAATCAGATCGAAATCTAATCAAAAATAAAAAGTGGTCTGTGAGCCCAAGCTCACTAGAAATACCCCCTCTCTCAGCCAATGAATCATAGAGGGAAAGTGCAAATTCAAGTGTGTGAGTGAACCAAATACAGAAGTGAACATCAAAATTGACTAAGTCAGTAAACCGGAAGTAGTGTCTCGGTTGGTCTGAAAACACATCCCACAATATGGCTGGACTATACAAAGCTTGTGACAAAATTTAAAAGCTGCATCATAAAACAATGTAGAGAAATCCTTGAGGAAAAATTACTCCATTATGCCACAATTGCAAAAAGATTGACAAAGTCGGTAAACAGGAAGTAGTATTCCGACAAGTCAGAAAACGCATCCCACAATATGGCATGACCATGCAAAGCTTCTGACAAAATTTCAGCTTTGTATCATTTACCATTACAGAGAAAACTTGGACGAAAATTCGCTCTATAATGCT
>MJUU01051579.1:41270-55131 GCA_002080025.1 Modiolus philippinarum | reverse complement strand
CATATGGAGAAATCTTGTGCATTTTTGCTCATTTGCATATTTTATTGCAGAGTCAAATACGGTTGCCGGAATTCCATTATATTTGATAGGCAAAATTGTGAAAAATAGCTATTCTGGCTAAAAACTGAGTTGCAGATCAAATACAAGGTTAAACTCTGATAGGACATTTGATATGCAGTCAAACGAATCCTGTCAGATTGACTTAGAAGATAATTTCAAAGTTCCCAAGCCATATGAAAATCCGAAGCGGGAGCTCTTTAACATCCCATCATAAATATTTTGACAAAATGGCTGAAAACGTGAACTTCCCTAATTTCATTGTCAAAGTTTAAGTGCAAAGTCATTACAAAAACAAGATACATGGTAAGACAACAAAACTTTGAGTGCCAAAGAAAATACTGCTACAAACCTTAATTATGTACTTTGTAAACCCGAAGTTCCCACGGAAGCTAAATATGCCCCAGTTTGAAGATGTATCAATTTATGAAATCAGCGTTTTCTCTAAAAATTCTCGATTTACGTTTTGTTTTGACATTGAAAACGTCATAAGGAAGTGTCAAAGTGATTTTAAAAAGGAATACAGTAACGGGTAAGACCAAATATCCGTGTTTTAGCAATAAAAGCTGTTTGACGAAGTTGGCGTTGGTGAGAATGCAAATAAGTCACGTGATTCTTTTTCTAATTTAAATAAAATGAATATGCATGTAAAATGATCATAATTTCTCCATATGGCGTAATCGGCAATTCGGTTGTTATCGGCAATTCGGTGAGAACCATGTTTTGACAGGTAAGTAGATTGTCATAAATAACAACTGTAAGGAGAGGTCCAGGTTAGACTAAAAGGGTTTTCTATGAGCAATAATTGATACAGATCATTAGCCAATTGCCATTAAATCTTATTTAAGTATGTATAATTTAAGGTCGAAATTAGTTACATTTTGCACGTTTTTGTCCAATGGCAATTTTTGCATACGACCCTTGTAATTAAATGTAGCATATTTACATAACATTTGTTAATGCTTATAATTTGACATCGTTAGAATTTTACTAAGAACTGATATTGAGAGTGAAAACTGCATTTTACCAATTTTAAGATGTCATCGGAAAACCGGTTGAATAGTTCCATTTGTTATCCGATATCTCGGTTTACGTTATCGTAAAAACAGGTTGTCCATGATAATTGAAATGCAACAAATAAAAGAAATTTTTGTATTTTATCACTTTTATTTGACCAATCTAACCTGATTAAGTGACTAACAGGTAAGGTTTGGCTGTTATTTGTCCTTTTGGATTTGGTATATGAGGTTTTTTTTGCAGTTTTCGTGTCTAGTGTTATGCATTTTATACTCCTTTTCTTGATCTTGATATATCAGTAAATCAAGGAAAGTTAAACACTAAGGTTTATGATAAAAGGGTTGATTTCTCATTCCCTATAGTCAATTTCCCCCATCTCGACGGCGATGTTCCGTTAGCCCCTTCTTACGGGGTCTACATTTCATAACTTGTTCGATATGCACGAGTATGTAGTAATGTTTCTGACTTCAACGACCGAAATCTTTGTCTCACTGAAAAACCTCTGCATCAAGGGTTTAGATATCATAAATTGATAAAAACATTCTCTAAATTTTATTATAGATATATTGACTTATTAAGAAAATTTGGTTCTACATGCAGGGCTCTTATACATAAGGGCATTACACATCCAAACTTCTATGGAAATATCATTTACAAAGCGCATAAATTCAAAAATTGTTCTTCCAAACTTATTAATCCGTTGAACAAACTTATTCATAAAGGATATAAATACAGCATTGTTGTTAAATCTTTACTTCTGGTTTTTGTTGGCAAAAATATTGATCATCTCCTAAATGCTTTACACCATAACTAAATTTAAACATTTTTTCATATTGGCAGTATTTTGCATTGCACAATATCATGTTCTTCTTTCATAATGGATGATGTTGTTATGCCAAATCTATTCAGAAGTATTTCAATTGAAATTTCATATGTAAGACGGCTTGATATCATAGTCAACGGAAATTATGTCCTTAGCTAGCTGTCAGTAACTGCGAGCATTTGTCCGGACAGTACCTGTNTGTATTGTCTTCATGTTTTATGTACTTCATTGTAAGGGTACTCGTCTTGATAAGTTGGACTTTTTTCTAGTTTGATTTTTACTGTGAGTCTTTTGTGTATTTATTTTTAGCCATTCACCACACATAGGGGGAGGGTTTGGATCCAAGAAAACGAGTTTAACCCCACCGCAATTTTTGCGCCTGTCCCAAGTCAGGAATATGTTGGTCATTGGCTTGTCCTTGTCTTCTTATAAAATTTAAGTTTCGTGATATTTGGGTTATTGGATGTGGTTTGTTTCCATTGATTTATTCACTTTTTTACCTTTTCTGGGCCATTTAGGGCTTACTATATGGTGTGAGGTTCCTCACTGTGTTGAGGACCATATGGTGACCCTAGATGTTTTGTTTTTGGTCGTTTTAACCTGGATATGGGATGTTGTCTCCTTGACATGTACCCCATTTCCTTTCTTTTTCATATGATCATGCTTATACTGTTCAAACATAGAAAGCGATTGCTTACCCAACACACGTGGGGTAATTAATTGCGGTGAATTCTTACAAATAACATTCTTGGATATAGCATGTGTAGTAAACACACAAAGTATTTGTTAATTATTTTTTGTACACTATAAATTTCTGCTAGCGACCATACAGCATCTTAGGGAAAGATAGCTCATTCAAATACAAAAAAAAAAATGAGTTTCTTTACATACCAGGTCGCTTATTCACCTTTATGGTTGCACTAACGTTGACTCTCCCGTTATTTAATGTCACATATCAATTGCTTCCATTTATTTAGACTGTGAGCCTTTAAGTAAAACCTATAAAACATGTAGTATGTTTGTTCTTAGTCCTGAGAAAAAGAAATGTATATCATATATATTTGTTAGAAGCCATGATGACCTTAGGTTAAGAACAACCTTGGAACAGGCCGGAAAGGTATTTTCTGGCGGTAATATCACAGCGGAGAATTAGAACTGTGCATGTGTTGCAGTTTATGTTGTATTGCGTCGTTATATACTTCTGCAAGTAGTAGTAGGAGTAATCGATGTAGGACAGTTATATTATATTTTGATCCAGCATTATTATACAGTATCTTCCGTCTAAAATATGTATAACCATGCAGTTGATTATTGCTCTTGCATCAGAGTTTATTCCAGCGATCAAATACGTATGACTCGCAGAATTGTTTGCACTATTTTTCAAGAGTATGTGTGTGTGTGTGTGTGTGCGTGCGTGCACAAGTGTTATGGCAACTCTATATTTTTCTGAAGAGAGCAGAGTCAAGGGGACTAGTATAGAAGGCTAAATTTAATGCCCCTACCCATTTATCTCCTTTTCAAATGACAATCAAAACGCTTTGCCCCAGTTGTCCCTTCCATCGTTATTTCTTTCTAATTTTAGGTTTTTACTTATATTTGTTCTCGTTCTGATATAGCTGAAATATTGCTCACTGCACGTCAAACTCTAACTAATCAATCAATCATTCAATCGAGGTATAGTTACACCTCCAAAGGGTATATTGATGCCCTTTATGCCAAGTACAAATATACAGATCCCCCTTAAGTGTAAAGTATCATGATAGTGGTACTAGAACGAAGTATATATGATGACAACTTAGGCAAATGTTTTTCCAACAAGATAACTATATTTTTTAAATGAAGAGTGCTGCGAGGCAGTTCATGTAAACATAAATAAACGAACAATTTAAAATTCTTGTCGAACTGCGATAAAATGTCGAAGTATAAATATATACACGTATTATTTCAAAACGTAAAAATATGATTGAAAAACAAAAGACAGAGATGGGAATGGGCCAAGATCATCCACATTGATATCTTCAAGGGGCCATGGAAAAGAAACAAAATGGCTTAGATGTGAAGTGTTACGTCACAGGTGGAATACAGGTAAATAAGTTTAGAGCAGAGAAAAATTGGATGAAATCCTAAATGGGTAGGGGTAGGAAATTTAGTCCTCTGCACATTAAAAAATATATGTTAAAAAAGTATTACAATAAGAAATATAATTGAGAATTAAATGAAATTGAAGATACCAGTCCAAGGATTGAACATTAAACACTAGTTTTTATATGATACCTTTGGGGTTTTGGGTACCCAGATTGAATATGATTTGTTGTTCTAACTGTTGTCGGTGTTGTCGTAAACTGTCAACCTGAGTGAGGACTGTCAGGTTCGAGGACTGTCCTCCATGGAATGTTGGCGAAACCTGAAATGTTTACCGACGGGTATGTCTTTGTGATCTGTAATGGATCGAAGATGCACAGCAAAGCGATCCCCTTGAGTCTGCGGCAATTATCGCTAATATATATTTTGTGACACCGTCTACATACTATGGCTTATATCACATTCTTGGTTATACAAGTACAACCAGAACTGATTTTGTAAGAACCATCAGGACCCTTGATGAATTCCGTTTCCATAGAGAAGGGACACGCTCGAAAGATCTTGCGACCACAACTTCGCGTTCCTCTGTATGACTTGTTGTTCCTATACCATTTTGTATTTGTATCTCCGGCATACAAGTTACGAACTCCATCAATTTTTACATAAATTCTATTTCTCATGCCTGAAACTTGAAGACAAACTTTGTTGTCTATTACCAGCCATCAGTGAATCCCTCAGTGAAACGATGTAAATATTTCATTCATTCAAGGATACAGGTGATATACAATAGTGTGCCGGTACGTAACGTATGTCAATATAACGTATTAAATAAAAGCTTCAACAATATGAAAACTTTACTACAAAAAAGCTTGAATTTTATGCTGTCAGCTTTCCTAGAGATAAATTGTAGGAATTCAACTAGTTTGGAATGACTTTTATGATTCTTTCACCCTTTTACACATGATAAAAGGAACATTTTCAACCTGTGCTTACGATAACGTAAATCTGTCAAAACCGAGCTATCCTACAACTTCTACCGGTTTCCCGATAACATGTTTTCACCTAACCAAACACTTTCAAAACTCGTTTTTTAACTCTTAATCAGAAGTTTGATCTAAGTCCGCTGATGTAACTGTTTGGGATAGACAGTAGAATAAATAAATTATTTTGATTTATGGATCTTATTGCGTTTAACTTATAAAAAATCAAAAATGTCACGACAAAAAGCCCCAAAAATTATAAATTATCACTTTTGGAAAGCGGTAAATCTTTTGGATGAGGATAACGTGGTTGCGCTCTTGTCTGTATAAAGGGTAATCATTTATGTACAAAAAGTCAAACAATATTTGCTAAATTATGCCTTTTTGTGAAAATTGTTAAAAACAAATCTGCCTTCGTTTTTCAAATATTGCTTTCTTTGTACCGAATTGCCGATAACAACCGCGTTCTAATCATCTCTGTACCATGAGTTGAATTATGTCAGCGTCAGTTGTCAGATAATGAAAGGAAAAACACGCGCGTTTATTTCATCACTCAGTTGATGAAATTTGCGCAACTAATTTATCAACTCGTGCACGCGCGTTTATTTCATCACTGGATTGATAAAATTTCTTTCATCACTTAATTGATGAAATTTGCGCAACTAATTTCTCAACTCAAACGTGTGATTCATCATATAGGTGATGAATTAAACGTACGTGTTTCCACTCTAACGTGGATGATGCAAAACACGCGCGTTTCTTTCATCACTTAATTGATGAAATATGCGCAACTAATTTTGCAATAGATGCGTGTATTTTCATCATATAGGTGAAGAATTAAACGCGCCTGTTTTCACTCTAACGCTGATGATGCAAAACACACACATTTTTTTCATCACTTAGTTGATGAAATTTTCGCAACTAATTTCACAATAGATGCGTGTCTTTTATCATATAGGTAATGAATTAAACGCGCGTGTTTTTAATCTAACGAGGAAGATGCAATACACGCGCGTTTCTTTCATCGCTTAATTGACGAAATTTGCGCAACTGATTCCACAACGGATGCGTGTTTTTCATCATATAGGCGATGAAATAAACATACGTGTCTTCACTCTAAGAGGACGATGCAAAACACGCGCGTTTCTTTCATCACTTGATTGTCATTTATTTGTTGTTTTTTTTCTTGTGTAGTTCCTTGGTACATTAATTCCATATGTATATGCATTGTTCCATTACTCTTGCAAACTGAAGTGCCTTGAATATTTGGGTGGGTAGAATATTCGTCTTCCTAAATGCCAACTAGATAAAATGAAGGAACTATTAAAATATCCTCTTCAACATTCCTCAAAACGAGAAATAGAAGGTTTTTACCTTTCATCTAATGACATATAGTTCCAAAGCAAAATAGAAGAGGGGAAACGGGATTTAGAAATTAATGTTTGTAGTCAACTAACGAGGTATTCTACATTGAGAGCGGCTTTTTAGATTATAATTCCTAGTAATACTCATTTAAACAATCGTCTAAATATTCTAGGATTTCACTGGAAATGAATTAATCTTTATTTAAAATACATACTGTCGTCTTACAAAGTTTGCCATCACGTCTGTTTATACTGGAATAAACTTGCAATCCAAGCAGCTTCAAGTTGAAATAATAAAAAAAAGATGCAACAATGAGCTTTGAACCACGGACGCTCATCTCATAGAAAACACTAAAAATCAGATTATGAATATATTTCATTATTGGCGTGACAATATGCACAACTACGCATGGGGGTCAACAAACTTGTGAAGTTTGGTTGAAAACCGATGAAAGATGTATGAGCATTGGCGTCCACAAGCTTAATTTTGAAAAATTCTAAGTCAAAAGGGGGCATAACTCCGACAAAAATTAGCCGATCAATCTGGCGAGACGATATGAACAACTAGGCATGATGGTCAACAATCCTGTGAAGTCCCAGAGGGTATTCTCGAGCCAGTAGTCAGTCCATCGGTGCTGACCCGAAAGCCGATTCTATTTGGAACCTTACAATATCTAATTTTTTGTAAATTTTGTTGAAAACTAAGGAGTATCTCCCTCATGCAAAGCTCTGTCCTTAGCTCATTTTGGGCTTTACATTTAGATCACATTTTTCATTTATTCTCTATCAGTTTTAAACATCTTTGAGTTTATGGTCTTCCAAACATTTAGATTTTATCTGCACTGAAGAGACATAAGATGTCGAAATGCGCATATGCAGAATTTAAATTCACAGTAACTTCGGTAGTCAATTGCTACCACTGGGTCGATGCCACTGCTGGTGGACTGTAAGTGCCCGACGGTATTCACGAGCCCAGTAGTCAGTCCTTCGGTGCTGACCCGAAAGCCGATTCTATTTGGAACCTTACAATATCTAATTTTTTGTTAATTTTGTTGAAAACAAAAGAGTATCTCACTCATGCAAAGCTCTGTCCTTAGCTCATTTTGGCTTTTTATTTAGGTCACATTGGTTATTTGTTCTGTATCAGTTTAAACATCTTTGAGTTTATGGTCTCCCAAACGTTTAGATTTTATCTGCACCAAAGAGACATAAGTTGTCAAAATGCGCATATGCAGATTTTAAATTCACAGTAACTTCGGCATTTAGTCATTAGTTCCCAGATGTCCTTTGCAGACAGGCGTTTTTAAGGGTGTACATTTCAAGCATTTTTACGGATGTTTTATGAGATTTGTGGATATATGTTTCCACCACTTTTTATGAAACAAATATTGTAGCTTTTATCAGAAATATTGTAATTGATACGAAAGGGGTTTGTTCATGCTTTAATTTATTTCATGTAAAAAACAACCATTTAAGGATGAAAAGCCATGACCCGCTGGATTTAGCTAGTGCCGGTTCCAAATGGAAATTGAAAGGATATAGAGTGAATGCACACGAGACAAAGTCTCTACAAATACATGGTAAAAACAAGCAAAGGAACAACGTTTTTATTGTTGTTCTTCATCTTGAAGTCACTATGAGGCCCCAACAATGAGCTTTGCACAAGTCCGGATATCCAGTGTTCCTATCGTTGTTTACGTTTGTCTTTTGTTGCAATTACTATTGCAAACTGATGTACTTTGAATATTTGTGTGTGTAAAATGTTCGTCTTTCTATTGCCAACTAGATAAAATGAAGGAACTATTAAAATATCCTTTTCAACATTCGCCGAAACGAGAAATAAAAGGTTCTTACCTTTCATCTAATGACATATAGTTCCAAAGTTCTAATAGAAGAGGGGAAATGTGATTTAGAAAATGTTTGTAGTCGACAAACGAGGTATTCTACGAGATTCGAGGGCGATTTTTGAGATTATAATTCTAGTATTATAATTATTTTGTAAACAACCGTGTAAATATTCCAGGATTCCACTTGAATGAATTTTTATGAAATGCATTTACGTCGGTTCACAAAGTTTCTATCTCGTCTGTACAAGTATTGGATTTATACTGGAATACATTTGCAATCCAAGCAGCTTCAAGTTTAAACAATGGAAAAAAGATGCAACTCGCGATCGAGTCGTTATGATTATAATAATACTTTTGTTGTTTATTACAGTTGTAACAACCTTTTCAAGGGTCGCACATATTGTTTTAACTATCACTTATTTACAAAATTTCAAAGTTTTATGGGGTATTGCTAGTGTGGTAAGCAACTTACACACCAAGTTAGTAGTCAGTATGCAATTTCTTTTACAAGTTATTATTCGGATACCCCAAGATTCAGAAAACTTCAAAAAACAAAACTCGATCAAGAATTAGACCTCTGAGGTCCGAGTTTTGTAGCAAAACGTTCACACTGAGACGGTATCTTATTTCGTCCAAAGGTTAAAGAGGAGAGGATAGGCAGACGGACAGGCACACTACTAAGGGTATCAGATAAATATCTCGCCACTACCAAAAGTGGAACTAACGTTCTGTGTGACATGTACATAATACCTGTTTTTCATACATTTTTTACCAATATTCTGATTTATTTTAAAGTTAATGCATTTAGATTCCAACTACATAAGGAGCATAAAAATGCACTATTACACTATAGATAATATGTAAATTCAAAATGAAAAACAAACAAATAATGATACAACAAAATGAAAATTAACAAGATAAAAATAGTAAAATGTTCATGAAAATTAACAAGATAAAAATAGTAAAATGTTCATGAAAATTAACAAGATAAAAATAGTAAATTGTTCATGAAAATTAACAAGATAAAAATAGTAAAATGTTCATTAGAACAGCGCCTTTATAGCCTTTATCTTGTCTTCAACACGAGGCACTGAATAATGTTAACAAAATAGCAGTACAAAAAATAGCCTTTTAAGTATTAGAACGCATTAGTACTGAGATTAGCCACTTTAACCATTTAAATATAGCAGCTAGCGATCATATAAAATATTGTCAAAGAAGTGCAACATGATTTTTTGTCACTAAAAAGCAGTTATGCTTCATAACTGATACTTAAGTCATACTGAGAGATATTGCAAAATTTTCATTTTAGAAAGGCCGAACCTTCTTGTTGAAAATAAGACAAAACCACACATTTGCATATCTAGGATACATTTTTTCATAAAATGATTCTCAAATAACTCATGTTTCAAAATAGTTACTAATCCATATGAAGGAAGGTAACACTAATAAACAAAATTCAATTTAGTTTAAACAAAATTAAATCGGGAAGATAAACAAATAATATTTGTACATAAAATAATCAACTGTCGGTGCTATGAAAGTTACACTTATCACATACATGTAGTAACTGAAATCTTCGAATTAACTTCTGATCGAATAAATGCTTGGCATTAGATAATACACTGAAAATCTTCTGGACGGTATCAGTACGTACAACATACACATTAACATAAACAGCGTCTGTAAGCAAACTATCTTTGTTATGGGAGGTACTATTGTAAACAATGTCACAAAACACAATTAATGATGAAAATCATTGTATTTTTGGCCGCCAACCTTCTTTCATTTTTCTAATTTTTGCAACCTCAATAGTGTTGAGGGAAAATGGTTTATCACGCAATTCGTCTTCTTTTAGTTCTGATAAAAATTTTCCATCAATGGCGTTATCATTACACAAATTTGCAAGTTTTGGAAGAGCACATTCAGTTAAACATTGCACAAGATCTTTAACTGACATCTGTGAAATGCTTGCGGAAGATGTAGGTATAGGTTCACGTGTACTAGGTGGTACTCTGACAACTGGCCTTGAAGATGATTGTGGTGGAGGTGGTGGTGTCATTTTTGACACATCGGGATAATCATAGTCATCGGGGGCTTCGTCGTCACTCTCATTCTGGTCATTTTTACACGTTTTTGTTTTGCTTGCCACATGTCTATTCTGATCTTTAGACCTTTGTTTTGGATTGGGTGGAAGTTGTGGAGATTTTGTTTTTTCGTTTTGTTTCGATGTAGTTAATGGCTTTGATCTTTTGTGGTCTGGTGTGTTTATAGCCGATGTAGGATGTGTTGTCGTAAATGCAAATGATTCTGATTGCTTTGGCGGTCTACGAGTAGGTGTCACTGTGGAAGTCTTGGCATCATTAGATTGTGTTGTTAGAGACGGAAATGCACTTCTGTCAGTCCCAGTATATGTTGGTGATGGGAGTGGTTGTGTTACTGCCACTGTCGGCAAGTGTGGTTGTTTTGACGAGTATCCTTTAGGATGGAATCTCTTTATCAATTCTGTCTGTACTCGTTTTAGTTTTTTGTAGAAAGGCTGAAAAAGAGAGTCAAAACACTATAAATATCAAAGCAAAGCTAATGTACACATAGACGCAACGGACATAGCATAAAAGAATACATTTATAATTCTAAAGTTTCGTAGACATGTAAAGAATCGCTTCATGCTTCTATTCATAATGTAATACCGTTGCAGGGTGTGTTCCGACATCGTTATTTTGACTACACCTTCCCACTTTTCGACGTTTTAGGTCTCTAGTAAGATGGAGGTTACGAACTGACCAATTTTCATACACAGTATTTACTTTGCATGTCTTAAAATCCATTTCAGTTTATGGTTTTGAGCTGGTTTGATTTGATGTGCACTGAAGAGATATAAGAAGTCGAATGGCGTTCTACCAAAACTAAATTTACATTAACTATGGCATTTAGTTATTTGCTATTAAAACGTGCATTTTATACATACGTGCATTCCTTTAACATACCAGTTTAGAGTTCAATGTCAAGCCACCAGATACATTAAAGATATTTAAACATACGGATGAGACAATGACATTGGAAAGGAAAAGGTATAGGTTCAAACTTTGAGACTGCTTGATTTTGATTTGCACAAAAATTTGGAGGAAATTTTGCCTTCAGATATAAATATATCTATAAAAGCAAAAATGCAAAAAAATGGATTTTTTTTTCCAATATGCACTGAAAAGACGTTAGTATTCAGACAGGCCATCTGCAGAATTACTGTACAGTAACTTTGGTATTTAGCTTTTCAGCAAGCAAGCACACACACACACACACACATATATATATTTATATATAGAGACAACATAATAAACAAAGTGAATGACACAAATAAAATAACAGTTGATATTCGAGACCTGTCCGTCCCTTCATCAAAACATAATAAAAAAGTAAAAAGTAAAACCTATTTACGGAGACTAAACTACAATTATTTATACAAAGTGTCAAGAGCTATATGTTGGATGCTGTTGTTTACAGATGTAACATGAGAAGGGAAAAATTTTAAAATCAATAGGGCCAATGTAAAAACTATGTTCCAGATGGTGGCCATCTTGGATGAGGTACGGACCAACCAGATACATTTTTTGGATGGGACCACCTAAGGACCATTGTGGCTTAGATTGGTNTCTCCAGTTGTATAGTATTGCTAAAAATGGTCAAAGTCCCATAACTCCTATAAAAACTGACAAATCAAAATGGCAGTGTGATATGATCTAGGACATATAGTGACTAACAATCCTACAAAATTTGAGCAAAATCCAACACACGGTTTCCGAGGAGTTGCGTCCACAAGATCTCCAGTTGTGTAGTATTGCTAAAAATGGTCAAATTCCCATTACTCCTATAAAAATTGACGAATCAGAATGGCGGTGCGATATGATCTAGTACATATAGTGAATAACAATCCTACAAAATTTGAACAAAATCCAATAAACGGTTTACGAGGAGTTGCGTCCACAAGATCTCCATTTGTATAGTATTGCTAAAAAACGTCAAAGTCCCATAACTCCTATACAAATTGACGAATCAAAATGGCGGTGCAATATGATCTAGTACATATAGTGACTAACAATCCTACAAAATTTGAACAAAATCCAATACACGGTTTCCGAGGAGTTGCGTCCACAAGANATATATATATATATATTTTTTTTTATAAGTTTTTAATAACTTGCATTAAATATTTAATCATTTAAAATATGTTGTGATTGTTTTCTATGAGTCTTTTTGTTGGGCAACGGATGACAGCAAATGTAAGAATCATTAATCATGTGATTTAATTTATATATGTCCACAAAACCAAACCACTGATACTGTCTTTGTAATTACTAAAAATAAGAAGAAAACAGGAAACACTTGCAATGACTGAAAACTTTCAATCACAGGCTACAGTTCAGCAAGACCTTCACAATAAAAACACAGAGAAAAAAGGGCAAACGTAATTAACTAGGCAACTTGGCAAATCAGAACTTTGATCTGGCACAGCAAAAGCCAGCAGTAAGCCAGCAGTAGAGCTTTTTTTATCACGTTTCCCAATAGTATAATTAATGACTAAATACTTAAGTTGCTGTAAACTTGGATATTTAGTTATTTATTATAATTAATAACTGTTTTGTTTAGAAAGCTGAAAACTTGCAACAAATAATAAATGTTACATGTTTTGACCACTCTAAGTTCCACATATAACCTTCGCATATATCCTTATAAACACCGCTTTAACTTGGCCTCGAGAAATTGCTCTACTACAAACTTAACCAATGCACTTACTTGTATTAAGGAGTAAGTTATGAAATACATATTAATGCTACAGTTAAATTACTTTCTAAATACAAAAATACATGATGCATGATAAGCCCTTAATTTTGATATGCTGTACACGTTTTTCAAGGAGTAACCTCTCATCAGCAGCATTAAAATCAAATACTAGTAATATGGAAAGCTCTTATCCCATAGCAGTAACAAGAGGCTCTCAAGAGCCTGTATCGCTCACCTGGACCATGGATGACATAGATAAAAGGCATTTCCATTAGGGTCCAATATTAAACTATGTACCCTGCTGTAGGCCACTTTGGATTGGATGAACACATGCCGAATGCAAATTTGAAGGGGCCACCAGAGAACTTTTGTGATCAAGTTTAGTTCCAATTTGATTGGTGGTTTCAGCGACACAATTCTTTCAATAGAATCCAATATAAACTATCTTGATGCTGACAGCCATACTTGGTGAGGTGTAGTCCTCCTGGACACATTTATTTGAAGGTACCATCAAAGTACCATTGTGTTCTATTTGGACATGTTCTTTCAAAAAGGATCTATAAATGTGTTTGAAGATGTTATCCATTTCAACCCATTTCAGACCACCCTTTAAAAATAATTTGGGCCAGGGCTTCCCTTATGATCTAGGTAATAATTATTGCAGAAATCAATACATTACAAGCCCCTTTATATAAATATTCGGGCAGGGATTCTCCTTATTAACTAGTATTTGCATATTTTTGTCCTTAGCTAGCTGTCAGTAACTGCGAGCATTTGTCCGGACAGTACCTGTGTGTATTGTCTTCATGTTTTATGTACTTCATTGTAAAGGTACTCGTCTTGATAAGTTGGACTTTTTTCTAGTTTGATTTTTACTGTGAGTCTTTTTGTGTATTTATTTTTAGCCATTCA
>MJUU01051579.1:25216-41215 GCA_002080025.1 Modiolus philippinarum | reverse complement strand
CTGTCCCAAGTCAGGAATATGTTGGTGATTGACTTGTCCGTGTCTTCTTATAAAATTTTAGTTTCTTGATATTTGGGTTATTGGATGTGGTTTGTTTCCATTGATTTATCAACTTTTTTACCTTTTGGGACCATTTAGGGCTTGCTATATGGTGTGAGGTTCCTCACTGTGTTGAAGACTGTACGGTGACCCCTAGATGCTTTGTTTTTGGTCGTTTTAACCTGGATATGGGATGTTGTCTCCTTGACATTTACCCCATTTCCTTTCTTTTTCATATTTTGAAATAAAAAACATAAAATTAAGCAGAATACTTTTTTTTCTAAAATTTAAGTTTTATTGCTTAGTTTCCATGGCAACCGAGAGCCTCACCATCAATTACAACCAATAACAGAATACCATTAAAAAAATTGGGCAGGGTTTCTCCGTATAATCAAGATAATACATATTGCTGAAATTAAAACATTCAGAGTCCCCCTTTAAAGAACAATTTGTGCAGGGGTTTCCCTTGTAATCTAGTTTATACATATAGCTGAAATCATAAATAAAATATCTAGCAAAATACTTTTTTTCTAAAATTTCAGTATTTTGGTATGACATCATCCATAATAACCAATATCAGACCTCAACTCAAATACAAAATTAAACAGGGGTTCCCCGATAAATCTTTAAACTATGTTCCCCGCTGGTGGCCATCTTGAATAAGGTAAGGACCTGTTGGATACCTTTTTTGGATAGGACCATCTAAATACCATTGTGGTTAAGCTTGGTTTAATTTGACTAGTAGTTTCTGAGAAGAAGATCTTTGGACGTATTTTCCATAGGGTCCAATGTCTAAACTATGTTCCTAGCTAGCAGCCATCTTGGATTAGGTACGGACCTGCAGGATACCTTTTTCTGAGAAGATCTTTGAAGGTGTAGTGTTAAAACTATGTTCCCGCTGGTGGCCATCTTGGATGAGGTACAGACCTGCCTGATACCTTTTGTGGATGGGACCATCTAAGGACCATTGTGGCTAAGTTTGGTTGTAATTGGAATAGTAGTTTCTGAGCAGAAAATATTTGAATGTATTTTCCATAGGGTCCAATGTTAGAACTATGTTCCCCGCTGGCGACCATCTTGGATTCGGTAAGGACCTGTGATATATATTTTTTGGGGGGACCATAGAAGGACCATTGTGATTAAGTTTGGTATTAATTGGACTAGTAGTTTCCGAGAAAAAGATCTCTGAATGTATTTTCCATAGGGTCTAATATTAAAGCTATGTTGCCCGCTGGCGGCCATTTTTGATGAAGTATGGACCTGCCGGATACAATTTCTAAAGCGGACCCCAAGGACTATTGTGATGAAGTTTGGTTCCAATTGGCCTAGTGCTTTCAGAGGAGATCACTGAATGAAAAGTTTACGACGGACGACGGACAGAAGGACTGACGGACGGACTACGGACGCCAAGTGGTGGCAAAAGCTCACCCTGGCATAGCCAATTGAGCTGAAAAAAGAAGTACTCATTACCAAAAATATCGAAATGGGAGGCAAAATCTAGTACTAAGGACATCACAGAGTGCAATACACGGAATAAAGCCACAGTATTTTAAGGGGTTAGAATTTTGATAAAAACATTAAATTTTTATAAAACGCAAGGTAAATTTTAATGTTAGACAAGTCTGACTATTGGGCTGGTGAATACCCTCGGGACCTCTTGTTCACCAGCAGTGGCATCGGCCTAATAGTTTCAAAATACAAAATACAAAGATTGCCTAATAAACAATTAATTTCGTTATGCTCTACACGTGTTTCAAGGAGTAACCTCCCATTAGCAGCATTACAATGAAATTTATTCAAAAGCAGTAAAACAGTACGTACTATTTGCCAAAAATATCGAAATATCGAAATGGGAGGCGAAATCCTGTACCAAGGACATCTACCGAGTGCAATACACGGAATGAAGCCTCAGTATTCTAAGGGGTTAGAAGTTTAATGGTGCATCAACCTCCCGCTCATATAACGACTAACTATAGCTTCTGTGTGCCTAGCATTTTGTAATTGGCAAATATTTGACGTAAAAAACACAACAGTAATTTGCAAATCACGATTTTCAATGACTCTTTCCAACCTTTGGATTTTTTAAATAAAAATAAAAGTGTCGCCACCACATTTTATATAAATGTATCTCAGATATATAGTTGCAATTATATTGTCAAAACTATGTTTGAGTGAAAGGTGTCGCAACTGTATTTTCTTATCATAAACTGTCCTAAAAACTAGGCAAAAATAATTGAAAACAGCATTTTCAATTGCAACAATTCTCGTAATATTTTCTGCGTATACCTCTGCTGATGGTCGAAGACGGTTTAGGTAAGTTGAAATCAAGTATAATATTTTAGTCCGGTTCGATGATGCTAAAGACGACCGACTGGAAAATTTGTTTTATTTCTGTATTGAGGACATAAGTATTATAAGTAAGAAAAGAAAACATCAAAAATATGTTTGAAAAAATAAACTATTGAATAAATGTTCATATATGTTTTATCTTCAATCTAACAACACACCAGATCTAATTATTACCATTACCGGTAGTTATAATATACCAACCGCGAATCTAGCCACCGAAAAGGCCGGGAGGGGGGTGTCCTCGATCTTAAAGAAAACTAGGGATACTAAGGAGCGTGTTTAGCTTACCTGGTTGTATTGGAATATTTGACAATTAATACTAAACTATTATCTCAAAAAAGTTTTGAAATTTAGATAAAACGCATATAAATATTATGAAATTCGATGATTAAAGGACAATTACCCCTGTGAGTGTTCGTGACCCACTTCGGCCTTGGACATGACATGTTGACCAAACTTCGACTGTCGAACATTTTCGCAATTAAACTTAACCGTTGTCTTACTAAATAATAAAAAAAATCACGATAACTGAATACAACAACCAATAACAGCCAATAACTATTACACCTATTACCGGACCGCTTAAAACCGAAAAGATAAAATCAATTCCATTTTTGCAATTTACACCTCTCGAGTCGTTTTTGAAATACATGAAAATCAAATGTATGCAAATAACAAAAAATAAGGATAAAAGGTCAGTAGGATTCACCAGACACCTTCAATAATGAAGAAGAAATATCATTCTTCACATTCTGAACATTTTTGCAATTTAAACTTGACCTCTTTCTAAAATGGTTTCTAATACATGTACAATATACGAAAGCACAAAAAATAACGATAAAATGAAAATAGCTCCTTTGAGGATTCATCGGAAATTTTCGACCAAGAATAAAATGTAAGAGCGTTAAAATTTACTATTTCTATTGCAAGCTAGTCAGCTTTATCTAAAAAGCAGCTCTAAACTTTTTATCTAAAAAGCAGCTCTAAACTTAATAAGGGCTCCAAACGTGTTTACCGTTTTCAAAACGGAAACGATTAACAGGAACTGTTATACCAAATACAGTTACAGGCAAAACTTCGATAAGTTTTTTTTTTAATTATCCCAAATGTCAAATACATCTTCAAGGAAAATAAAGAAAATAAATCTGTTTTGCTTCATAAAAATTATTGCCGTTCCGGTAATCTGCTTGTATTTTTTTAAGATCGTTAGTGTACTTAATAAAGACAACACAATCCCAGATATTTTTTTTTAACTCAAGATGAAGGACTACTAAAATTGGCACTTGGTTTTAGATTAAAAATATAACTGTGAGTTAAAATGATAAATTACTTGTCGTTGAAGACATCTGTGGAGGTTTTTTTTTATTTTGTTTTATCAACATGGATCATTGCAAATATTATATCCAATGCTCCATATCACCTCTGAAGATCCTCGTCAAAAGCCGAAGGACGTGGACAAAATTTGGCAATGACCTTTATATTTTATAGTGTGAAAAATCCATAGTAAACAAAAAACCAGAACAATTTGAACAATAAGTTACAGGCACAACTAGCAAGATACCAAGAATAAATCTCTTTAGAGAAAAATCAATGGACTGAAAAAAAAAATGAAAATAAAAGATCAAACTATATGCATACTTCTCTTGCCTTATCATTTCTGTGGTCCCTATTTTAGCCTTTCTGCAGTCTATATACAAAAGCCTTCTGCAGGGGAGGTTGCTTTAAATGAGAGGCGTATATCGGAAGAGATGGAATTGAGGATGGCATTCTTCCCTGATAAGCAATGAAAAGATATGGAGTAAGAGAAAATGAGACAAATCTCTTCGAAAACGAGCGATAAACAGGCAATGGAACGTCGCTTTTATTGTTGTTCTCCATCTTGAGGTCGCCATACATTATCGGTATATCACCTGAAATTGTTTTATTTAATATGAACTTCCATACTAAATTGTACACTTTTAATGAATCAGATAAAGGGGCAGGTGGTATTTCGGTATAATAACAATCTTTCAAGTATTGCAAATAAACAAAGAAAGGATATGGAGTAAATGCACATTAGACAAATACCTGATAGAACCAAGCAATGGAACAATGCATTTATTTATTTTTGAAGTCAACAATGAGCTTTGTTCGTTCAAGACGGTCCCTAAACACTGGTTTGAGCGGAATTCAACCCTCCTACATTTGTGCCAATTAGAAAGGGTGTATAGTTAAAGGGACATTGGTATACATTAATACCGCAGACCCTTCAATTTAAAACCATAAGTATTTTATGACAACAATATGTAAATCACTATCATTACGAAAAGACAAAAAATATAGAACTACCGTACTCTTAAATTCGTAGTAAGGGAAATTAAAACAGAAGGTGGAGTAAGAGCACAGCATTGCAGATATTATACTTAGCTAGTTTGTGATTACCAAATCCTCTTTCTTGACTGTTGTTATCAATAGTATACACCTATTTACTGACTATGAGAAGAATTAGCAAGTTTATGGTTTCCAGAGACACAACTATTTCCCGACGCGAAGCGGAGGGAAATAGTTGGTGTCGAGGGAAACCATAAACCTGCTATTGTTCGAATAGCCAGTAAATAAGTGTTTTATTGTACCAAAATCAAACATCAAAGGTATCAATGTGACGCCATTGGTACATAGTTCATCATCCTACTTAATGAACAGTAAATAGTTCACCGTCCTATTTAATGACCAGTAAATAGTTCATCACCAGTCAATAGTCCTTGAAACTACTGACCGGCAAAAAGTCTGTTTGTGATAAGTCTGAAAAATAGTAAATTTATCAAATAAACAATTTATATAGAAAATACATACTGAGGTTTAGTAACAAAAAGCAAAATGATTGCTTTTGGTTAAGATTGGTGATCTTTCGTTACTAAGTTTACAACCCAACTTAACATTTTTGTTTTAAATAAAAACTTTATCGAATCATCTTTGAGCTATGAGTAAAGCAAAACACCGTATACATACCTTTGGAACAGAAACCCTTGGTTTCATCTGTACATATACATCAGGTTCCCCATCTGAAAAAAATAACGAATGCATCATGGTGTACATTTAAACTAAATAAAGTGCCTAACATCAGATTGTATTTTGATGACTTTCAGCTTCCATGAGGTAATATTTTGTTTGTTGAGACACATTTTCTTATTTTCTTAGTTTCCGTCCTGAACAGACCGATATAATTTACAACGCTCACTTCTCACTTGTTATGCAAACTGGATAAGTATCGTATTTTCAAATCTTAGAGTCGACATATTTTTTTTTTATTATAAAGATTTTTCAGTGTGTTGATTTTAGACAGTAACACTGAAGACGCACCCGGTCAAGTTGTACACTTCCCTTCCTTGTACTAATGTCAAGTTAAAGAGAAAAGAAAATCAAACATCAAAATCTTCCTTTGTGTCAAAAAATCAATAACACTATTGTACAAAGTTCAATAAATAATCATTAATATTAACCGAAAGAGTTAGTAAACTAAAGTTCTAATTATGTCAGGCATATCTTGTTTAAAGTTCTAATTAGGTCAGGCATATCTTGTTTATGCAATATGTTAACTTTTTACCAAAGCAAATGCCATTTACTGCCCTTTGAATAGTTTTTTTTTAACTTACCTTCGATACCTGCAACAAAGTTTTGCTTAGTTTGTAAAACTGGTTTGAAGTTATTTTAATTTGTTTATAATATACGGCTACTAGTCTATGTATGTTGGTTACAGTCTTGTATTCAGACATGACGAATGACTAATTTGTGGCATTCTACGGACACTTTATCATCAGAACGAGAACAAAAGGGTGTCAATGTTCATTGCCATTTTAGTTTTGTATTAATCTTGGCTTTGTTTCCTGTGCATTTATATTCCGAATTTATTTACTTTTGTCATTATTAATGCAAAAAGAAGCTTCGTTTTAGCCTTTTAAAATAATGTTAACAGACGTATATACATAAGCACTTTATAGTGTTGAACAAATAACTAACAGACAAATATTTCAAAATGAAGAACAACAATAAAAGCTTTGTTTCATTTCTTTGCTTTAGCAAGTATTCGTAGAGACTTTGTCTCGTGCACATTTACTCCAAATCTCTTCATTGCTTAAAGCATACAAGTTGCGATTCATGGTCTCTTTATGGTGATGTATATCCATTTGCTTCCCGATTGAAATTCGTCAATAAGAAGGAAGAAGTTTGTCCTTTTTATTTATAATGATAGCTTTTCTTCGTATACTAAGTATATGTTATTATGTATTTATTTTTAGCGTAGATTGTTATTAATTAGAAATAATATTGTGATTGGATACTTAGTCATATTTATTGTTATTTCATGGTGTCTTTATATCTTGTACTTGATACTGTACTACTTACACAGAAGGCAAATAAAGAACCCTAGAACCCGATGTTGTGTTTATGTTATTTTGACCCAGGAAACACACTCAGAATGGACAACACCATACCCCGATCATATATTGAAACAAAAATTGGCTATAATGACGAATTGTGTCAAATCAAGAACACATCAGAAGAGATAACTAATACGAACCTTCAACTTCATAGATCGTTAAAGGTCCATCCTGTTCAAGTACAGGGTTCAATTTCTTGACCATCCTATGTGAATCTAAAAAAACAATTCATGTGTAATATGAAGTTTGGCAGTAAATTAGAACTATGTACCAATTTTACTCACACTACTTTGACACATTGTGCAGGTATTTGAAAAGTAAATACTAATTACTATGACATTTTAAATTGATTTGCAGTTCGATAGCACAAAATGCTGTTCACACTTTCAGTGCTTTATTTCTTGCGTTTGTATTGTTTGTTTCGTCCTCGTCAGTTATGTTCTATGTCTTATGGGATTCTAATGTTGCCATCATGGCCATGTCTTCTTGATTAATGGTTTTGGGTGGTTGTTTCCAAATGTTTTGATTTGATCTGCACTGAAGTGATATAAGTTGTCGAAATGGTCAGATACAACTAAATTTACATTAACTTCAGTATTTTGTTATACATGTATAAATAACTAACCACAATGATTACAGATGTGAAATATGCATAACTTTTATATACGATTCAAAATATATCTGCAGTATTTAAGTTTTTTTAAAGAGTGGGCAACATGCCAATGTCAAAATTACAAAAATCATATATTTTGAACCCAACTGAAAAATTATCTGAAAAACAGATATTTCTTATTAAAATCCTATATAATGCTGCTTAACACTTATAAAATGTTAGCAGGCAGACTATTAAAAAACGATTGCTCCTCGAATCTTCGATGTTTCCATGATCTAGAACTATATATAGAAAAACTAAATACCGAACTTTCTGTAAATTTAATTTCTGAATATGGTCATTTCGACAACTTATGTCTTTCAGTACAGATAAAATCTAAACATTTGGAAGATCATAAATTCAAAGAGCACAAATGACCAATATGATCTAAATAGAAAGCAAAATAACTAACGAATATTGCTAATTTTGTCCCAACATGACTACAAATTGAGTGTTCATTTGCCTAAGCTTCACAAGAATCCCTACAAACAGAGATTCATTGCAAGATCTGCCAGATGCACCACTAAGCCCCTATGCAAACTCCTTACCACTTTACTGACTGCAGCTAGAGATGGTCTAAAAAGCTACTGCGAAAAAGCCTATTCCACGAGCGGCGTGAATCAGAAGTGGATTCTTAAAAATTCCAAAGATCTCCTTGAACAGCTCTCCTCAAACAGTCTCGTATACTACAATAGCATTCAAACTTTCTACCCTTTATACAACTCTTCCCCATAATAAACTTAAAACAGTAATTTCCGATCTGATACATCAATGTTTCTGTACCAAAAACGGAGAACGCAGGTATTCCTATCTGGTAATAGGAAAAGATAAAACATATTTTGTAAAGAACCACACTGAGTCAAACAAGAGACGTGATTAAGATGCTTGAATTTTTGTAAGACAACATTTTTGTTGAATGTTGAGGCCGTGTTTTTCAACAGACAATAGGGATTCCTATGGGAACAAATTGTGCGCTACTTTTAGCTTACCTTTACCTTTTTTCGTATGAAGCAAAGTTTTTACAAGGGCTGATACAACAGAAACAAAAACAACTAGCCCAGACTTTTAATTTCAGCTTCAGATATATAGACGATGTACTTTCTCTTAATAACCCAAGATTTAAAGAATATTTACATCGTATCTACCCCAATGAACTTGAAATTAAAGAGACAACCGATACACCCGATTCTGCTTCATACCTTGACCTTTTGTTATACATTTACGAACATGGACGTTTGAAATCTAGATTATATGACAAACGTGATGATTTTGACTTTCCAATTGTGAACTTTCCCTTTCTCTGCAGCAATATACCTGCATCCCCAGCATATGGAATATATATTTCACAATTAATTCGTTACTTTAGAGCGTGCAGTACATACAGTGACTTTGTGAAAAGAGCAAAAGCACTGGCACAAAAACTGCCGAGTCAAGATATGTTCAGCCTTTGTCACTTTCGTCCCTTCGTCCCTTCAGAAATTCTATGGCCGTCACCACGACATCATAGATAGATATGAAATGTCAGTGTCACAAATAAAAACTGACATTATCAGCTAGATTCGCGTCTTCCCTGATTTGACATTACCGGTTTTGACTTTACCCTGGATTGACCCACTGACAGTGTGACGAGTGCTGTGCACTGAGCAGGACATGCCTACCCTTCCGGGGCACCTGATGTCACTCTTGTTTATTGAGAGTTCACGCTGTTAGTGCTTTAGTTTTTTGTGTTGTATATGTAATGTCCGTGTGTTTTGTGGGCATGTGGTGTCTTTGGTCTTCCGTCTTTCGGTGTTCTTGCCTTTGCCTTGTCTCTGGACTTTGATTTGTGTAATCTTGTGCTTTGTTCCTTCGGTATTCTACTGCCGTTGTTTTTGTTCATATAGAACCCTATGAGGAAACCATTTTGATCATGTCTTTGAAAGTATTAGAGGAAATTGAACAATACTACACTGGAAGCTTGTATAGAGGGTTTTAACTAAGATTCCTCATTTTGTTCCAGTCTTACTATAAACAGTCTTCCATCAGATACAGTTCAGCCTAATTCTTACAGGCGTTAAGCTTAGGATCATTGTAGCCAAATTCGGTTCCGGTTGGCCATGTAGTTTCAGAGTTCCTGAAGTGCACTTTGAATATGAGATTATTTATTATAAGAGATTACTTTACATGAGGAATGAAAAAAGCTAATTGTTGAAGGCCTAATGATGACTTCAAGATGAAGTACTACAATAAAAGCGTTGTTCCTTTGCTTGGTTCTACCATGTATTTGTAGAGGCTTTGTCTCATGTGTATTTACTCCATGCCCTTTCATTGTTTATTACTGGTAAAACAACGATAATAGAAAACAGATAAAAAGATAGGGCAAAAATAGACCGAGCGGCAAATACTATTGTCACATAATACGGTTCTAACAGTCCCAGTGGTTTCAGAGAAGAGAATATTTTGCTTTATGTATCGTTCGATTTGTGGCCTTCCAAATATTTTGAATTGATCTGCACTAAAAAGACATAATCTGTCGAGTCCTTTGTTAACAGCTGAAAAGCATTTCCTTGATTTGACAGAAAAATGGGCGGTTTAGATTACAGAAAACCAAGTGGAGATAATTTTCTGTGAGGGATATTTCTTGAAAATTTGAACCAGTTTCAAGATGTAGTTCTATGTAAACAACACGCTTTTCTGGCACCATCTCCAAGACAGGAAAAAATGTCGCCGATGGCGATTTCTCCCATTTTGTGTGCCCCAATTCTTAAACTTAGAGTGCTTTTATTGTTTATTAAGGTATCTTTTTAACAGATCTAGGTAAAACTACATAAATCTTGTTAAAATAACAAAAAATACATTTCCATTATAGCCCTGTCTGTTGCCCCAAAGGTCGTTGAGTAACTTGTAGGTCAGGAGATATTGGTAGGATCAACACAGACCTTTTAACTTGAATATCATTTTTTTGTCAGTGTTACTGAAATAAACTCATCTATACATGTAAAATTTTGGAGATGCCAAGAGCCTGGTGTCAACCCTTTCACACTTGTCACAATTGATAATCACTTGACAGTTGTATTGTTTGATTGAATTTTGTTTGAAGAATGACTTATTCATGTTTCATTGACTTTAACTGTGCACTTGATTGCTTATTTTGATGTTTGAAAGTGAAATTTTTATGCATTCCATAGCACACTTTTCAAGGTATGCCTATTTACAGAGCACAACTAAGGTGTCAAACACATAAAATGCATCTGTTCATCCAGGCTGACCCAATGATGTACATTAGCTTTCACTTTTGTGGTAAAGCACCTCATAGTGCTGAAGGTACATTCAATATATAATTTTGTTGGGGTCACTATATGTAATGCATGCATGGACATGGTACTGTATTATTTGCAGGTAAACATGGTAAACTTCAATTTCTTGAAATGGACTATTCCCTATCAGTATGTAAAAAATAGGTAAATAAATTTAAAAGATGTGACAAATGTCAAATTGCCAGATTTCTATGCACTATTTTGCAATATGAGCTTGTTAGTTGAATGTGGATAAAATTCCACCACACCCTGGTGCTCATCACTGTGATTATTGTCAGGAACAGGGAATTGAATGTTACAATTCAGTAAAAAAATATTGATTAAAAATCTGTTCATGTCCTTATGTTAAAATCTTGTTGATCTCTGTCAGTATAAGACATTTATGGTTCAGTCGCTACTTAATGACTGGAGAAAAGGGTATCATTTTGGTTTATTTCACAAGCCTAAGTGAATTTTTAGGAAACAACTGTTTACCTCAAGAGATAAAGAAAACAAATTTTATTATGATACATATTGCACACTACATAATTTAAGTGATGTTAAATTTGAACCATATTGTGACAGATCCACTGCCCCTGTAAAAATTAAATAGCAGAATTAAATTGATATTACTTGATTCAAGGTAGAAAATTACAAGTATCAATTTCTCACTCTGCCCAATCCAATTTCTCAGTAGGAAAGCCATGTTTTAGTTATATCCTATCAGGTATACCTACAGATTTTAAAAGAGCACAGAACTGTATTTTTTTTATTTGGAATAGGGATTTCACATTATACATTTCTTTTAATTAAATGACTGCATTATAACAACAGTTTTGCTCAAACTTCAATATGGGGACCTTTTTTTACATTGTCACCAATTGCTCAAACTTCAATAATGGGACCTTTTTTTTACATTGTCACCAAATCACCAGACCACAACAATACATTGTCACCAAATCACCAGACCCCCAACAAATTTTGAGGTATTACTACATGTTTCTTTTTCAATACTAGTAATATTAATACATGCAATATTAATTTGAAAAAAAACATGGAGGATTGATGGGTTTTTTATTTTCAGTGGTCAATCAGCAATAAAACTGGTACCTTATGTTAATAGTTGTATTATAGAAATATAAAATCTGCAGCCTGAAGGTTTTGACAAATTTAGCTATCCCTTTGTTCAAATTGTTTGCTAATTTTTTTCCTTCGAAAAAAAAATGGGGCATGTAAAAATTTTATTTTCCAAATTCTGTATTTCATCTAATTTTCGTATTAAAACTTATTTGGTTACTGTGTGTCATGCATATTATATACCAGCTATTATATATACGGATTTAAATTGAACCTCCACTTTTTCATGCATTTTGCTGTTATTCAAGGGTGAGAATAAATTTTGGACACCATACTCCCAGGAAACAAATTTTCTAATTTTCTGTGTCTGTGACAATTGATAAAAAATAGTCTGATATTAATTCTATCAATACAAAAAAATGAGAGGACAGATGCAGGATTTGTTCTTACCTACAACTGCATAGTTAAAAAAATCTAATTATTAAAATAATTTGTGGCACTGTGTAAAAATACCCATTTTCCTCACTTTTCCAGGAAGTCAAACCTTGATTTCATACTTCTGATGTTAGTTTTGCATTTCTCATACATGCACATTTAACCACATTACTTAATTATATATGATTTTTATCTGGGCTGGACATGTGTAAAGCTGTGCTTGTACATCTAAAGACTTCTTTTCATTTACAAATCCATAGGCTCTACCGGCCACAAGTTTATGGGAATGCACTTGTTAAACACCATCTCTACCTACAGACAAGTTACATTCAAATCGGTAGAGAGGTGTATTATTCTTGCTTTTCAACATGACTTTCTATATACCTCCAGCCAAGGACGTATATCTCAAGTCCTTGCTAAGATTCTGCTAAGTCACCCCCCCCCCCCAACCGTTACCCTTTACTCTCATAATTTGGATAGTTAGTAAGGCGGCAAATAAGTCTGCTGTGAGTTTTTAAGAACTTTTAATCATGAAAACTAAATTCTGTTGTTGATATTGCTTGCGTGCAAGTATTTGTTGACGTCTACCGTGATAGTTGACAATCGGGATTATCGCCCCTTAATTTTGGGTAAAATCCATCGATTGAAATGACACAATTTTCCCCCCCATCGTTTCATTAGAAGAATATAAGCTTGATTGTTAGATAATTTTGTGTCTCATGTGTGGTAGCAAGCACGGTTTGTTTCACTCTCCGGCTTTCTAGATATGATAAATCTTTGATAGCGAATTTTTACTTCCGCTATCTCAACAGTCTTGTATTTTGTCAGAATTTAATTAATTATCATGAAAATTTAGTCACTAGCGGATGATCGAAGACTCATTTCGTTTAGAGAAATCAAAAAATCATGCGGGGACGCGATAATATAGAGAATGAAACACGTAGTGATGGTTTTTCTTAGGGCCGTTCAGAAAGGTAAAAATACGTCATTTTGGACTGACATAATATCACGTGACTTTGTAATCTAGATGACGGCCATTATCGGAATTGCTTTTCGGCTGTTAATCAACGTACATGTATGAATATATGAAATGTTGAAATACATTGGCCCAGTGATAATAAATACAAAACTAGTATGTCAATTGTTCGAAGAACAATTGATAGGTCTATCCGGAAGTTGTGACATAATGCTCTCATTTCAGATTAACCGATTAAACTAAGACACTATATATATACCTTTAATATGTACATTTATCAATATACATTGACGTAAAACGAAAGTTTTTGTTGTCCATGATACTTTGATATTGACCTGATTTTGAAAGAAACATCTTCCTGTACTTTTTTGTATTTAATACATTATTGTTACTATAATGGTATTAAGCGACAAGCAAAAGAAAACCGGAAATCGATTGTCGAAAATCAGTTTTTGGTCAATAGGTTCCAAACTGTTGGTTTAATCACCCTTTCCTTTGCTACAAATGTAGATCGTAACAGGACACACGTTTTCTCCAGCATTTTTATCTACTATCTATTACTGTTTTTGAATACATCCAATAGCAATGTCTCATATAAAGTTCAAAGTTTTGTAGCAATAACTCGTATCACCTACACATGTTTGTTCAACGCAAAGGCCTCATATCAATATATAGGTGGCCTGAATTAATTGGATCGACCTCTCAATCGTTCTTGGAACAACTGAGGTTCTAGTGTTATCAGCTTCGCTGAAGTTTTCATCTGAATGTGCACAGCAAATGGTTGAAAATATTCTATAAATACATTTTGCAGAACAATGATTTTAACACACGAAAACTTTGTCTGTTTTAATACTTACTAGTTTTATAGCAGATTAATTAAGTGCATACGTTTTCACAATTAAAAGAATTTATTTAAGAATAAGTTGAAAGATATTTTTCAATGTTGATAATTTTGATAAATGAAAAACTGGGCAGTTATTTATTTTATTTCATAATTTTCTACAAATTGTATTATTTTTATCTCAAAAATGTGCAGATGGTCATACAAACTGTTACACAAGGCTTCATATTCCCAAATACTATTAAAATACAGTAGTAAAATATATCGTCCATTTTGCTGCCATTGTTTTTATTTTTATCGCTGTGCCATGTTATTGTTGTCATACATGTATTAGTGGCTGGGTTACAGAAAGTTCAAATGTAAGACACTAGACTTCACCGGGCAAAAGACCTCATCGGTCAATAGACCTCATCGGGCAATAGACCTCATCGGTCAAAAGACCTCATCGGGCAATAGATCTAATGGTCAATAGACGTCATCGGTCAATAGACTCCATCGGTCAATAGATCGCACTGGTCAATAAATTCCATCGATCAACAGACCGCACTGAACAATAGACCTCATTGGGCAATAGACATGCAGGGATATGAACATACCAATAGATGAAAATACTCAATACTTAATAGAACGTATAAAATATATGTATAAGATATATATATATATTAAATTGTGTTTCTCTAATGATATGTCAAGTTTAAACCGGTTTTGACCCGTTGGATAAATTTTCTTTATTCAACGTATGTTGAATAAAACCACCAAATCTATTCGGAATACAGTTCTCGGTGTTTATCACTGATCATTAGAGATAAAGAT
The DNA here is from genome assembly GCA_002080025.1 of Modiolus philippinarum. NCBI lineage: Eukaryota > Metazoa > Mollusca > Bivalvia > Mytilida > Modiolidae > Modiolus > Modiolus philippinarum. Next base: position 26,343 of record MJUU01051579.1, on the reverse strand, counting down.
TACACCACTTCATCCCGATTATTAACATATTTTATCCACTCTCGATAGTTAAATTTAAAAATTTTAAAATGCTCGGCAAGCCTCGCAATTAAAATTTTTAAATTTAACTATCTCTAGTGGATAAAATATGGTAATGAACGGGATCTTGTGGTGTAATCTATATATATGAGTGATTAAAGTAACTATTAAATATTTTATGATGTAATTTATCCATTTGTTTGAATAGCTATATAAATATATGGTTTATTAAATGGGTTTTTGAATAGCCATAAATAGATTCTACTGTATTAATGAAATATTATAACATTTTTCCTAATGCAATCAAATCGATAACACTGAGTAGCCAGAAACACAATAAGTTAATTATAAATGTTAATAATTTTTAGGTAAAAAGATTTCCCGTGGGAGAGATGTTTGCTCTCTATATTTTTCAGTTATGGTGTACTTGTGCATGAGAGAATTTCTCATATGGATATACTATTCATACTTTCAAATGTAATCCAGACCACCNGTTTTAAGTGCCCACATCTCACTATTTTATTACACCAATTTTTCTTACATTCGACTTGATGAGTGCCCTGTGTTTGTCTATATGTTGTAATCGTCCACTAGCTTAAGACACTAGTGCTTTTGTCTGGCAAAGGATGACAGTGATTGTAAGAGCACTTTGCGAGTTTAATTGATGTTTGTTGACAATCCCGCACCCATGACCAATGAAGAAATGGAGACGATTAGCAAAGAATTCCGCTTAAACCGGTGCTAGTGGCCGTCTTGAACTTACTATGAGGTATGAGCAAAGCTCATTGTTGATGGCCTCATTATGACTTCAAGATGAAGAACAACAATAAAAGCGTTGTTCCTTTGCTTGTTTTTACCGTGAATTTGTAGAGACTGTCTCATGTGCATTTACTCCATATTTTTTTAAAAGGGGTAAAAATTGATTTCTTAGTAATGCTTGGATAATGATTGGAGGGATCGTTTCGGTGACTTCTGTGTTTGAATCCCATTACAGTCACTATTTGTTTTGATTTAATTTTCAATAATTGATATCAAAATTTATTATGTTATACAGAATCAAAATAACTATTGTGCAATGTACTAAATGTTTCTTTACTTCTACCGGGGGG
>MJUU01051578.1:99565-111800 GCA_002080025.1 Modiolus philippinarum | reverse complement strand
CAATGAGCGGGGGGTATCTTTGGCTGCCATTCGGCGACAGCTCTTGTTAGATATTCTATGTGTTGATACCTTTAAAGAATCTTTAATCCCCATTACATATTCTTTATTACCAAAACAACAGATTGGCAATTATACAAATCAAAGTAAAGAGACATTGCTGAAGCCACAACACAAAGACATTAGACAGCTACAAAACACGGAAATAAAAAAGCACCATGAAAAACCAAGGCACTAACAGTGTGAAACCTCACAAAAAGGGTAAGCATTTCCAGAGATATGTCTCTGTGTTAACAACACCCGTCACACTGTCAGTGAGTCAGTATAGGATGAAGTCAAAATTGATTATGTCTTATATCTGGGAATAAGTCAATTTAGCTGAAAATGTCCCTTTTCATTTGGGACACTGACACATCATATCTTTCAATGATGTTATGGTGACGGCCATAGAATTTCATAAGGGATGAAACTGTGCTCCATGTGATGCTAACATGATAAATACATCTCTTCACTTTCATGTTTTATGAAGTGAGCAGCAAAAACTTTTTTTTAAAAAAATCTATGTAGCAAAAGCTATTTCCATCAGTTGGCATTTATAGTCTGTCATCCTGTCATTGTATGTCATCTGTATATCATAATCTTTTTATCCAAAGATCTCCTGAAACCACAAGGCCAATTCATCACAAAAGTCATTATGTAGTCTCCTTTAAAAAATATATCCAGCAAGTCCGCATCCCATCATAAATTACCACCAACAGGAAGCATAATTTAACATGGAACCCTATGGCTAGGCCATAGACATATATGGAATATAGGGCATTTTGCTTTTGATACGGACTTTATCCCGGCCAGTATCAAGTGAGCCTGTTAGGTTGAGCTTGATGCGTTAGGTCGTGGTAATTTACAAAATGATGAATAGAAAATGATGAATAGAATTCTTTTGATAAATTGAAATAAGCTGAAATTTCTATTTAGCACAATAAATCTATTGTTTATTTCAATTATTTATATACATTCTTCATTCAATGTTTTACGCCTATGAACAAGACAAATAGTAACAAAACATGACGTCAGCATAGCAACCCGCACATGACACCTATACAGTGACCTGATAATTTCGTGATAGTGTCCAGTTCGGTGATACTATGAATATCAGTCTCTGTAGATCAAAAGAAATTCATACAAAATACCGATAAACAGATATATCTTTATATCTTTGGTTAGACACATGAAAGATCTTCTATTGATAAACTATATGGCCAATTTATGACCAAACTTAATGAAAATAGTCCTTAGATGGACTCATTGAAAACATGTCTGGTAAGTCATTCATAGATTTCTGACACTACAAGGTTAATTCAAGCCAAACTTGATCACAACAGTCTTTTAGGTCTCGGTTAAAATATGTCAAACCATCGGCAACCCTATTGAAAATTGCAACCAGCCTCATAGTTTAAAATTGGACACTTTGAAAACACACTCAAAGATCTTCTCATCTGAAAGTACATGGGCAGTTAGAGCATAACTCGGTAACAATATCTCTTAGATTGCCGACTTCAAAACATTTCTGGAAGGTCTGTATCCATTTCAAATTGGCCGCCACTGGGGAACAAAGTTAGTTTAAGATTGTATCCTACAAAAAAAAAAAAAAAAAAAAAAAAAAAACATTCAAAGATTTCAGCAGAAACCAAAAGGCCATTTCAAACAAAACTTTGTCACAATAGTCCTTTGATGAAATATGCTTCAAGCCAGCCTGTGCCCAATCCAATTTAAATACCTTTAGATAACATGATTAAGCATTGGACCTTTCGGGAAACTCGATAAAAGATCTCCTCTGAAACTACTTTGCCAATGGGAGCCAAACTTAGTCTTAAGATGTTTCACTTTAAAAAATAAGTTTGATTTAAGTCTACATTTCATCCTAGATGGTCGCCAAAGAGGAACATGATTTAAGATTTGACCTTATGGAAAACATTAGAATATCTGATACCTTAAAACCAATTTGAAATACACCTTGAAACAGTAATCTCATGGTTCCCTTTGAAAATATGCCCAGCAAGTTAGCATCCACATCAAGTAGCCAGCTGATTTTGAAACATAATTTAATATTGAAATTTTAAATTCAGAGTAACTTCGGTATTTTGTTATTTCATATTGGACCCTATGGGAAAACATATTCAAAACCCTCTCCCCAGAAACTAATTGGCTAGTTGAAGCCAAAATCTGTGACAATAGTCCTTATGTGGCCTACTTTAAAACCCAGCTTTAGAAAAGGTGTCCAGCAAGTCTGAATTTCATTCAAGATAGTTCAATTTCGGAAATATAGTTAAACATTTGACCTATGGGAAAACATTTAAAGATCTCCTCTGAAACATCGAAGCCTGTTACAATCAAACTTATTCACATTAGTTTTGGGTGGTGTGTCGAGAAAGTATGTAACCATTCAAGATGGTTGTCCGAAGGGAAAAGTTTAACAATGAACACTTTGAGAAAACACATTTAATTTGTTTTCTCCTCTGCTTGGCTTGAACCAAACTTGGTCACAATAATCCTTTGCTGGCAACCTTTTCAAAATGTATAGTCAGCACCCCCTCCAAGATGGCCACCAGTAGGAAGCATAGTTTAACATGGGACCCTATGGGAAACAAATGTGAAGATTTTCTCCACTAAAACTTTATATATGACCAATTGGAGCAAAACTCTTAGACGGACTACTTCAAAAATATGTCTGACAAGTCTGTATGTCATCCAAGATAGCCTCCATTTGATGGAAAAGTTTAAGATTGGATCCTAGGAAAAATCATTCAAAGATCTCTGCTAAACCAGAAGGCCAATTGAAACAAACTTTATATGAATAGTCTTTAGAGTGTTTCCCTTTAAAATGTGTCCATCAAGTCTGCATCGAAGCTTGTTGCCAGGAAGAACACGGTTAAGCATTAGACCCTATTGGAAAACTCATTTTAAGTTTTTGGCAAAATGGAGCCAAACTTGGACACAAGAAGGCCAAGGTTTCATCCCATCCATGACGGTTAACATAATTTAACATTAAACCCTATGCAAAAATTCAAAGATTTTTTTTATGAAACAAAAGGCCAATTTAGAATACACTTGTTGACAAGAGTTCTGAGGTGGTTCCCTTTAAAATGTAACCAATACCGGCAAGTACACTTCCCATTAAAGATGTCTGCAAGAGGGGGAATAGATTAACATTGCACCTATTGGAAAGGCATTGAAAGATCTCCTCTGAAACTTCTAAGCCAACTAGAACTTAACTTAATGACAATAGTTCTTAAATAGCCCATTCAAAATATGCCCAGAAAGTTTGCATCTCATCCAAGATAGTCACGGGTGTTGAATAGAATAACATCAGACCCAATAGGGAATACTCCTCCTCAACCACCAGACGAGTTGGAACCAAATTTGGTTCCAATGCTCTTTGAATGGTGCCCTTGAAACTTTTGTTGATCATGTTCATACCTCATCATTAAATGGCAACCATTGAGCAACATAATTAAACAAAAGGACTTTACTGCGATTATCTAAAGGTGAATGTCTTCAGAGCCTGTTGTTAGGACTTGTAAAACTTAAATCGATTATGATCAGTATGTTAATATATGTTAGTAAATACATGCCTCTCTACCACTGGACCTCAGTTGCATATTTTAGTGACTTCGTAAAATTTGTGCCATAGCTATACGTTCAAGTCAGCTTTTGACATAGGTATTAAAGGCTATGTTTACATTAATAGAACCATTTTTTCTAATTTTACACTGAAATTGTAGCTTTATACAAGTCCAAGTGCTGAAGCTAACTCTTCCCACTTGAACTTTTATTACAATACCAAATGGCATTAAAAAGACCTTTATGGAGATGACTTTTTTGGAACACTACAAACGAAGACAAAGAGGTCAAGAACTGAAACTACCTATATGAGAAAACCACAAAGTTTCAACTGTTTTTAGTTCGCCTCAACGAAGTTGAGGGGGACTATTGGAGTACCCCCGGCGTCCGCGTCTTCGTCCGCGTCCGCATTTGGGTATATATCTTGGTAATTATGCAGGGTAGGATCATCAAACTTTGCATGCAGGTGCATCTTGGGCTATCTCACAGCCTCTAAGAAAATTAGGTCTCTCTGACCTATATTTTACGCTTGAGTGGCTTGCATTTAAATTTACATCCAAGTTCATATCTCAGTAACTATACATAGTATGATCATCTAACTGTGCATGTGCATGCATCTCTGATGGTAGGTTAGCATCCAGGCAAAATTGGGTCACTTTGACCTACATTTTCCACTTGAGTGACTTACATTCAAGTTTACGTCCGAGTTCAGATCTGGGTCACTGTACATGGTAGGATCATCTATCCTTGCACATGCATGCATCTCTGATGGCAAGTCAGCATCCAGGCAAAATATGGTCACCTTGACCTACATTTTCCGCTTGAGTGACTTACATTCAAGTTTACGTCCGATTCAGATCTCGGTCACTATACATGGTAGGATCATCTAACCTTACACATGCATGCATCTCTGATGGTAAGTCAGCATCCAGGCAAAATTATGTCACTTTAACCTACATTTTCCGCTTGAGTGACTTGCATTCAAGTTTAGGTCCGAGTTCAGATCTCGGTCACTGTACATGGTAGGATCATCTAACCTTGCACATGCATGCATCTCTGATGGTAAGTCAGCATCCAGGCAAAATTGGATCACTTTGACCTACATTTTCCGCTTAAGTGACTTACATTCAAGTTTACGTCCGAGTTCAGATCTCGGTCACTGTACATGGTAGGATCATCTAACCTTGCACATGCATGCATCTCTGATCTTAAGTCAGCATCCAGGCAAAATTGGGTAACTTTGCCCTAATTTTCTGCTTGAGTGACTTACATTCAAGTTTACGTCCGAGTTCAAATCTCGGTCACTGTACATGGTAGGATCATTTAACATTGCACAATCATGCATCTCTGATGGTAGGTCAGCATCCAGACAAAATATGGTCACTTTGACCTACATTTTCCGCTTGACTGACTTACATTAGAGTTTACATCCCAGTTGATATCTCAGTCACTGTACATGGTAGGATAATCTAACCTTGCACATGCATGTATCTCTGATGGTAGGCCAGCATCCAGGCATAATTGGGTCACTTTGACCTACATTTTCGTATTTAGTGACTTACATTCAAGTTCATATCTCAGGTATTGTACATGGTAGGATCATCTTGCATGTGCTTGTGCATGCACCTGTGATGTTAGCTCAGCATTCAGACCAAATTAGGTCACTTGAACCTACATTTTATGCATGATTGACTTGCATTCATGTATACATCTGAGTTCATAGCTCAGTAACTGTACATTTTTGGTTCAGGTAACCTTGCATATGCATGTAATTTTGATAGTATGTTAGCATCCAGGCACAATTTGGTTGCTGCGACAACGTGCCATAACGAGGCGAACTCTGTAATCGTTGATTACCTATGTTTAGCATATGCAGGTAAGACACTGTTGTTTTTTTAACAGAATATGCATCACTGCGATCGGAAGTTTCCAGTTCCATTTCCAGTCAAGATGCCATTAGTACAATATATTTTGTTTTATTCTTTATTCCTTAATATGTTTTGGTTGTTTATAGAGGTTTGACGTCACTTTCAGTAGCATTTCAGGTATATCGTGATTGTTACTTTTAGTGGTGGAGGAAACCGGGGTACCCTGAGAGTAACACTAACCTTGGGAAGGAACTTGACATTCCGTTTATAACTAAAGACTAAGTAATCTCTTTGAAACTTTTTTTTTCATTGATAACATCTATCTAATGGACAAAAAAGACAATCTCTCCAGAACAGATATTATTGGTTGCAATTCTAAAAAAAGAAAAACTTCTTTGTTGTTGCCTTTCTTCGACTCGAACAAATAGAATAATTATGGTGGATGTATTAAATTGGCATTTATGCTGTTATTTTTTTTATAGAATGTGAAAGTTTTTCTTTTTATGGCAGCATTTTACAGTCTCTTTGGGCCTTTATTTTTGTCTCGTCTGCGACGAGTGTCGCGAAGGCAAGACATAGCGACCATAGATTCCGTCGTCGTCGGCGTCGTCGTCCACATTTGGTTAACCCAAATGTTAAACTTTTTTTGAACTTCAATAACTTTCTCATGTCATGTTCAATATCAATGAAATTTTGACACAATATTCAGTGCAACTTCATTATTGAATCCCATGTTTAATTATGAAAAAAAATCCAATTTTTCCGTATTTTGCCATTAGTTGGACTTTTTTATCAAATTTTTTGGTTTGCACCATATCTCAGCACCTACATGTCATAGACAAATGATGATTAGTAAGTGATTACATCTTTAGTAGTAACCAACATCCATACCAGAATTATGTCACCTTGACCTATATTTTTCCTGCTAGGGCCATATATCATAAGGAATTTAATTTTGATGTAGAATTGTTGCATATATAGTCTATAGATGTGCAATAAGATTTTGGAATTTTATTCCGGTTCTAAGTTTGGTAAATTACCTGAAAATGTCCAAGACTAACAATTTTTGAAATTTTTGCACACAATCAAATATTCTAGCCATTTTCTCATATGATGCATAATTCAGAAAAATGAGAATCCAAAAATTTGGTTCCAACTTCGTTAAATTTCCTGAAACTCTAAAAGACCAGCAATTTTTTGGAATTCTTGTTAGAAACCATGCTTTTTGGATGCATTTTAGGCAAAACAAACATTTTCAATGGAAGAATTTCAAAAATAATTCCAGTTTTGATAAATTTCTTGAAACTCTCAAAGACATGCAATTTTTGGGAATCCTTGTTTTTGGATAATTTTGGCCAAAGCAAATATTTTCAATTGTTAGATTTCAAAAATTTTTGATTTCAGTTTGATACATTTCCCGATACTCTCAAAAACCAGATATGTCTTTGAATTCTACTTAGCAACCACATTTTAGTAAAGGCCAAATTATAATGACAATGGAGTGAACAGGCAAGACACTAAATTCCCAAGAACCTTTGCGAATTATTAATAGATACGTGCACATTCAGATTATTTGACAAATGCTTTTGATATTTTCATATTGAATATGCACTAAAGCACAGTATACATAGCTGTGCGCCAGAAAATCCTTGTTTACGAGTTTTCTGTGGGCTTTATGCGGATATATAGAAAAATTCCACAAGGTGCTTTCAAATCGGCATGTTTTATGTCTTGATTAGTTGTTCATCGACTACCAAAACATTTATAATTTTTCAAATACGTAAGCAAATCATTACTTTACACATCCTAAAAGTTTTGATGAAACCTGTGTATTTTTCTAATGCAAAGTAATTTACTTGTGTGACAAAGAAAAACAACTCGCGAATACGTCCTTATTTCTGAATGATTCACTGATTCTTTATCGCATATTTCTACGTCACTGTGTACATTTTCGTCGTTTAATTCACATTGTTTGCTTTAATATATAGTGATCTGCATTTTACTAGACTGTTGGATGAATACTGAGTGACTGTAGGCTTGCTTTACGAGTTTTGAAAGGTTCACTGTGGGAATTATTTACGAGCAATTTAGATATCTTTTATACAAATAATAAAAATCACTGGTTAATTCCTTATCAAAAACGTCACGTTAGTGAAATATTCTATCCATGTAAAAAGACAGTAGTTACTGCTATTGCAATACATGTATACAATACATGTTCATGTGAGAATTTGCCTTTCTTGATTGGTAACAATCAAATTATTTTTCTGGCTATCTGTATGCAACCTGTCAAATCCGACACATCGTGGTACCATAAAAATGTGTCGGATTATACAGTGTGTCATCTTCGCTAGCCAAGGGTTACGATGCGCTCCTCTCCTCTTCACCCTTGGCAGATCAAGCTGAATATCTGTAGTCTCAAATCCACGTTTTTGATTGGTTGCAGTTAACCTTCGCTGCAGCCAATCAATTTGCTTACATTCAGATTTAAAATATATATCGTAACAATAAAACTTAAAATATGGTATCTAGTAATTTTTTCTGTTTTGCAAAATTTCCACGATTTTATAATCTTTCTTTACTTTTGAAGGGTTATTTTCTTGTAGTTAAATATTTTGTGAATTGTTGTATAATTAAATACAATAAATAATCTTTAATTATTACAATAAATCATACTGAAACTCTTACTTCAAAGGGAGATAATTTGAAACTGATGTTTCACAAATTGTGCCTCAATCCGCCAAGGTTGAAGAGGAGGGAAGCGGATCGTAACCCTTGGCTTGCGAAGATGACAGTCTGTCGGAATACTCAGGTTTAAAAACATTTAAACACTATTTTTGGGACCAATAAATTACGTCGGATTTGACAGGATGATGGAATACTCAGGTGTCGGATTAGACAGGTTTCTCTCTCTATATATATATATATTGCCCACATCTCCCGATTTTACTTGCCAAGTTTTCTTACAATCAACATGATGAGTGCCCTGTGAACGTTTATATGTTGCATTGTCTATTGGTAGATTTATCAATCATTGGATGACAGTGTTTGTAAAAGTACTTTGCCTGATGTGTTGTGGTTGTTGACGACCCTGCATCTATAACAAAAAAAAAGATCAATTGATGAAGCATTGTTCAACATTTAGCAAGTGAATTCCGCTCAAACCGGTGCCAGGGGCTATCTTAGCTTGAACTTACAGGAGTGTTTGCTTGCTCTTTGTTGAAGGTCTCATGGTGACTTCAAGGTGAAGAACAACAATGAAAGCGTTCTTTCATTTAATGAAGCTTTCCATGTATTCATAGGGATTTTGTCCCATGTACATTTACTCCATATCCCTTCATTTGTTCATGTAATATTATCATCACTTAATTGGTCCCTGTACGAAAAAATCTGTGCGGCATGTCCGCATCACATCAAAGATGGCTGGCATTGACGAACCAAGTTCAACATTTGACCAAATGGAAAGCATTCAAAAATATCTCCTTCTGTAGACGCAAAAACAAATTGTTAATTGATTCATTAGTTAGAGTTTAACGTCCAGTGAGCAACATTTCAGCTATAGCAGGACGAGAACAAGTTAATCACATAAAAAAAAGATAAGAAAGAAATAACGGTTGGAAGGACAATTGGGGCAACAAGTTTTGATTGCCACTGGAAAAGAGGAGAAATAGGTAGGGACAGGAAATTTAGCACTCTATACGACTACAGTCTGGTCTCTTAAGAAAAATATAGGAGACTTCTGTATACTGCATGAAGCGTGGCGTTTCTCCATACAGTTTGGCTACAATGGTTCGCGGTCAGATTTACCGTATTATGACCTGACTACCCCGCATAGACGGGGCATTCCCCTATACACAATCTGGGGACGCGCCCGGCAGCATCAGCATCTCATTCAAGATGACCGCAAGCAAGAACAGTGTCTTTAACCCTATGTGAAAACCTATTCAAACATCTCCTCTGAAGCTGCAAAGCCATTTGGAACCAAACTTAGGTACAGTGGTCCTTAGATGGTTATCTTCAAAAAAATTGGCAAAAAGTCTGCATCCCATCCAAAATAGCGACCAGAAAGGAACTTAGTTTAGCTTTCGATCATCAATGTCTATTAACAAACTTGAAAATGACAACTTAAACATTGGATCATTAAATGTCAATTTTATTCCGTGTATGGCACTCGGTAATTGTCCTTAGTTCTGGATTTGGCTCCCTATTTCGGTATTTGTGGTATTGAGTACTTCTTTTCTGACTATTTTTTATGTCACCCAAGACGTAGTCGGGGTGATATGTTGTTATTCTACGTTTCTTCTGATTATTCTTCTTCTTCTTTTTTTTCTTTCTTCTTCCAATAAATTTTGTCCGAGCGATTATTTTGAAATGGCTGAATGGAATGATTTCAAACTTTGCACAAAGTTGCATCACCATCTGAAGTTATATGATGTGCGTTTAAAATTTTCAAAATGGCCGCCATTTCCAAGATGGCCGCCACTTTACGTTGAAAAATTGGGGATTCTATATCTCAGGAACTGCTTAGAGGAGTTATTTCATATTTGGTATAAATGTTCAGTAAGATGAGTGAAAGGAATCTTTGAGACAAAAATTTTCAAAATGGCTGCCATTTCCAAGATGGCCGCCTTAATACGTAAAAAGTTCAACTTAGTCCGATTTCAACGAACATTGATTTCTAGGTAGATTTTGAGGCTGCAATAATATGGAATTGTCGAATGGGGAGTCTGGGGTGACATCGGCGATTGCTTGCAATTGCAAATCTAGTTTATTATTACTTTCCATATATTATTTTATTCTAATGCTGCTGATGAGAGGTTACTAATTGAAACACGTGTACAGCATATCCAAATTTTACTGTTCATGGTGCAACTTTGGAATTTTTATATTCTTAAACCATTGGACCGATGCCACTGCTGGTGGACTAGAGGTCCCCGAGTGTATTCACAAGTCCAATAGTCAGACTTGTCTTACATGAAAATTTACCTTGCGTTTTATAGAAATTTACTGTCTTTATCAAAATTCTCACCCCTTAAAAATACTACGGCTTCATTCCGTGTATGGAAATCGGTAGAATTCCTTTGTACTGGATTTGGCTCCCTATTTCGGTATTTTTGGTATTGAGTACCCGTTATCCGACTATTTTTTGGATTATTACTTTCCACATTATTTGATTTTAATGCTGCTGATGAGAGGTTACTCCTTGAAATACGTGTACAGCATATCAAAATTTTATTGTCCATGATGCAACTTTGGTATTTTTTATTTTTAAAACGCCATGTATACAGGAATAAAATGAATGGTAATATCGATTTTGAAATGGCCGTATATACAGGAACTAAATGAACTGCAGCATTGGTACTTTTTTTATACCCCACGCTTTAGCGGGTGGTATTTAGTGATCATGGTGTCCGTTCGTGCTTTCGTGCGTCCGTTCGTCATTCCGTGCACCATTGGGTACATAATTTGTAGTGACAACTCCTCCTAGACCACTTGGTGAAATTCAATGAAACTTTCACAGAAAGTTCAGTACATATTGCAATTGTGCACCAGCTATTTGAAAATTTGATTTGACTTGATTTTTTGGTGTTTTGTAACAACTGGAATCAAATAGGGGGAGCGGGTGTATGTTTTTGTGAGCTTTGCTCACAGTTATTAGTTTAGTTTTATTTTCACCTTAATCATAACTTAGTAGTAAGTCTTCCACGGAAGACATGTGTCGCCTGTGTAATTACACAAGAAATATTCTAAGTTCCGTCAAGCAGGAAGTGGGCATGCCAGAGATCCCAAACTCTGTTACACGGTATATGTCCCCATACTGATACTCCGTGCCAAATTCCAGAAGGTTCGGATACATTGTTCCTGCGAAAAATGCGACAGAAATTATTGTGACGCCGACGTGGACAACGACGCCGACCACGACGCAAGACGACGCGATCCTATATCTGTCGTCGGTGAGTGAACGCAGGCGACACAATAATGATAACCGCTGTAACGTTTTGTCATTATGAAGGCCGATAAAAATTCGCACTCAAACAGCGATTTGATATTACATTCTTTTTAAAAATGCTCGATATAGCAATTTTATTGCCATGATAATATCACAAAACTCGTAAATAATTCCCACAGTCCATCGGAAAGAACACCCACAGAGCCCACTGCTCTACTCCTAAATCATCCCACAGTCTAGTGAAATGAATATCTCAATATTTTAGCGAAAATAATGTAAATTAAACGACGAAAATTTACACAGTGACGTAGAAATATGCGATAAAGAATTAGTGACAAAACGTATTATTTTTCATTCCAAAATAAGGACGTATTCGCGAGTTGTTTTTCTTTGTCACACAAGTAAATTACTTTGCGTTAGAAAAATACACGGTTTCGAGTGACAGGTTTCATCAAAACTTTTAGGATGTGTAAAGTAATGATTTGCTAACGTATTTGCAAAATTATAAATGTTTTGGTAGTCGATGAACAACTAATCAAGCCATAAAACATGCCGATTTGAAAGCACCTTGTGGAATTTTTCTATATATCCGCATAAAGCCCACAGAAAACTCGTAAACAAGGATTTTCTGGCGCACAGCTATGTATACTGTGGAAAATATTGTTATAAAATATGTCAAAAGCTGATAAAAAAATCCAGAAAATTGGGATAAAACTTATATTTTTTACGTAATAGGAGATATTGAATTTTCATGATTAGGTTAGATTTTCGTTTTGTCAATACTTCGATTTTTAACTAT